>CM047874.1:9053233-9169735 GCA_026212405.1 Petrea volubilis | reverse complement strand
CAACATGACCTCGTGATGCGGGTCGAGGGCAATCCTCCCGGGTGGTCTTGGCTGGATCGCCCTCTACGAGCTGTGATTGTCTTGAAATCTTCCGCTGGCGTCATCTTTTCTTCCTCTAGCCTCCTCCGCTTTGCGGAGTCGATTTCGGAGGACTCGGGACGTCCATTCGTGAAGCGGCTGCTTCGACTAGTCGGGGTGCCGGAGTCTTCTTCCCTTCTACGGAGGCCGAGTAACACTTCCAGGCATCCAGGATCCGACATGTGACTTGCCCGACCCCCGCGGGGCGTGGGGAACTTCATCTTTAAGTGGTACGTGGACACCACCGCCCTAAACGCATTAAGAGCGGGTCGCCCGAGGATGATGTTGTAAGCAAACGGAGCATCAACTATTAGATACTGGACCATCATAGTCTTTCTTCTCGGGGCCTCCCCCAACGAGGTGGGGAGTTGAATCATCCCGAGAGGGACCACCTCGGAACCCCCAAAGCCGACGAGAGGGTCTGTATGGGGGAGAGCGTGTATCCTCCTAAGTCCATCTTGGCGAAGGTGTTGGCGAAGATGATGTTGGCGGAGCTCCCATTGTCGATCAGGGTCTGTGCCACGGAGTAGTTGGCTACGTCCAAATTAATGACCATTGGGTAATCCGGTGTGTCCTCCAGTCCTTCTGTCTTCGGGATGTGTGCAAGATCAAGTTCGGAGAATTCGAGTGACTCCGACGTCGGCGTCGCTGCCTCTGATACAGTGTTGACGTGCAGCCTCTCATGGTAGTAGCGCTCTTCGATACGGTATCGGGCCTGGTCGAGGCGCCTCTCCACCTGTCTTCTTCTGCTCTTAGTGTCTCCACCACTAGGTCCTCCCGCAATGGTGTGGATCATCCCCCTGACCGGGAGGTTATCCTGTGTGGCAGGCTGTTTGTCGTCCCGACCGGATGGCGTGTAATCTCTTCGAGGAGAGCGAGACCGAGTCCTCTTCGGCGGCTCGTGTTCATCGTCCATGGAAGACGGGGAGTTACGGCGGCGGCTTCCCCTCACCCTGGCGACCCTGTCCTTGCCTTTTCACGTATTTCTTGATCTCCGGACGGCCCAGGTCGATGAGGCGCTGTATTTCCTTCTTGAGGGCATAGCAGCCCTCGGTGTCATGATTTCCCACTTGCTTGTGGAATGCACAATATTTGTTTCCTCTCGGGGGGGCTCCGTCCACGTCCTGGATCTTCCTTGGTCTTCGGAAAACCGTCGGGTCGCTGGCGTTGATTGTGGCGAAGATCTCTTTCCTCGACATGACCAACGGGGTGAGCTCGTTGTCTCGTCGTCGGTCCTTCCTTTCCCCGACCTCTGGCCTCCTTTTAAACCTCATGTCCTCGACATTCATGTATTGTTGAGCGATGGACATGACTTTCTCCATGGTGGCCGGACGCTTCCTGGCCAAATGGTCCGAGCATGCTTGATTTCGGATGGCCCCCATGATTACGTCGAGGAGGAAGTCCATCTGGACGCTTTCGACCTTGAGCAGCTCGGTGTTGAATCGGTTAAAGAAGTCCCTCAGAGACTCGCCCTCCTTTTGTCGAATCTTATGCAAATGGGATTGGGGCAGCTTCGCTAGGCTTTTCGTCTGGAAATGGTTGACGAACTTTATCGCCAAATCGGCGAAGCTTCTGATCGAACCTGGGGCTTGACGGACGTACCATTGCGAGGCTACTCCCTGAAAAGTCGTAACCAGCAACTTCGCGGCGAAGTCATCGTCGATCATGTGCACGCGCATAGCGTGTTTGAATTGTATTAGGTGTTCTTTGGGATCCGCTTCTCCATTGTATCGTGGCAAGTCGGTCGGGATTCGGACCCCTCTGGGTGCTCGGGCTCGTTCAAGGTCTGCGCTTAGCGGGTCTGCCTCGTCCAGCACAAAGTATCGCTGAGCCGACTCCTGTCCGGAGCGGTGAGATACCTCCTCGAGCTTCCGGTTAAGGTCTTCCATCCGATGCGAAAGTTCCCCAACATCATCACGGGATCTTTCTCCGCGGCGGACCGTCGATCCTCCGCTGGATCTCCGTTGGCCTGGTGGGAGATTTCTTCAACCGTTCTCTGTGATTCCGTGCCGGATGACCTGAGGACGCCCCACAGAGGATTCGTCAACTTCTCCGCCGGTCGAGGATGGTGGGGGCCGTCTCTCTCTGCGGACCTCCCTTGTCGTGGGGATCCGTTCGCGCACCCGCGCGTCATCCCGCTCGGCGTCGGTTGCCCGAACGCCTCGCGGGGGGGCGAATTTCCTCCCTCATCGGATGAGGGTCTTCAGCAGTGGCACCCGGGGCGGGGACTGGGTTCATCCGCCTGATCTCGTGTAGGAGCGTATTGAACTGATCAGCCGTCAGAACGACGAGGTTCTGTCCGGCGGGAGGCGTAGGTGCTGGCCCGATGGCTTGCGGGGCAGCGTGAGGTGGGATGACGTGAGTTTCGGGAACAGGATGGGGCGGTGGTTTGCGGGGCCCCTGACTCTGTTCCGGTCCTTCGTGTGTTTACCATTTTCTCACTTGCTCGAATAGAAAGCCCTCCTTCTAGCGCCAAAATGATGTGGTCGGATTTTGTCCTGCGGTACACGTCACTTCGTCCTGGGAGTAAGTGTCCGAATCCGGTCAGGTATATCCGAGTAGGGGTGTCTGAATGCTGGTCGGGTCCTATTCTGCAAGGATGGAGCACACGTGAGACTAGTCGGAAGTGTCTCCGGCGAAGACCCTTCGACGCTCAAGTCAGAATTCGGGCAGGTGAACAGTAAGTGATATTCAGCGTATCGGTAGATAAAAGTTGTCTTACCCCATGAATAGTGTCGTCGTACTATTTATAATAATAAAAAATAGGTGGGCCGGACCAGAATTAGGTTGGCCCAATCCCGTTGCTGGTGACGGGCGTTCACCATGACGCGCTGTGGGCGCGTGGGATGCATTCCTCGTTCGAGGAGGATCTCAGAGCATTGACCCCGAGAATGAAGCCTCGTCGACATCGAACATGCCATTTACATCGGGGAGAGCCTTGAGTCAAGGAGATGTGGTGAACTCTGGCCGAACAAGGCCGTCAAGAAAAAGACAAGGGCCTGATCGGGATAGGCCTGACACGCGGCGATAGGGGGATGGCGGCATGCGCTGACCTGGATCCGACGTGTAAGCTGAGGAGGAGCGCACGTGGCCAGGCGGATTTGGCCACATCAAGATATTGATGAAGCTCCAAATAATTGAGAACTTTTGGGCTTTTCCAACTATGAATTACAGAAAATTAAAGAAAACAAAGATGGATGATCCCCTCATTTTGTCAATAGGCATCTATTTATTCTTTCTTTTATGCCCCAAAAATACAAGTATCCTTGTTTGATCAGTGGCCTCCTCATTGATGCGTGGTGTTTATTCAGTGGTGGAGCGGGGTAGGGGTGCACAGATCATCTATGAGTTATCGATGCTATAAATAATGAAATTAAAAAGAATCTGGGAATGTATTGAAGGGAAAGTGCACCAAAAGATAATTAGTGCAATCAACTATAAGAAAGCACCTTTTTCACTAACGAAAATTTTTTGACGGAAAGATTCTATCATAGATTTAAGGTACCTATAAGCTATATCTCATGTATATATATACCTTATGGGCTATATCTCATGTATAAGGTACATATGCATGCATTCCTAATTTTAAAATGATCTCATGTATATATATATATATATATATGTACCTTATTCCTAATTTTAAAATTATCTCAGGTATATATATATATACCTTATTCCTAATTTTAAAATTAATTCGTGTGTGTGTGCGTGTGTGTGTGGCTCCGCCATTATATTTATTTTATTGTTGGACGGCTGCAAATAGAAAAGCATGATTTCTGCGGTAGTTGTGCCTAAGATTGATTAGACGAATAAAGCTTGTATCGACTTTAGTATCATCTTTAAAAAGTAATTATATTTTTTTAATTAAAAATACTTTGGAAATAATTAATATTCAAAGAACTATGTTGGCACAGCTTGAGTATGTGGGTCATGTCTTGTTCTGTTACATGTTCAATCTTTTAGATTTCAACACTTGCTAGCACAATTTTGCATCCATTTATGTTACTTAGTTAACAAATTTGAAGCTATCCCTACAAGAAAATGAGCTTTAGTGATGTGTTTTTTTGAACCTAAAATTTTTTGTCTTTAAAACAGAAGATAGATAGTGATATAAATTTTTGTCTGTGAATAGTTGGCTAAATTAATGCCTCGTAACTAACTCAAAGGGGTAATGGGCTCATCTTAATTAGCTTACATCTCTTCATACCAACTAATTAGGATTTCGGATTAATATTCCCTCTTATCCCCTTTGTTTAACTGATATATTCTCTTATTTTGGTGGGTTTGGTGTTGAAAGGACGTGAGTTCTATGTCACATAATGTCAGGGATGCAGTAGAAGGAACTGGAGTTAATTAGAACCAAATTTAATTTGTATGAATTTTTATAAATTATACTAATAGCATTAGCCACAAAGATTAATATGCTGGAAAATGAAATTAACACAATAATTTCAAATGATTTGGTAAAATCATCTACGTTCACTAGATTGTTCAATCTTTCATAAGTACTAGAGATAATTTGTCGTTGTACAACTCACACGTATCTTTAAATTTTAGGCAAATTATATACGTACCCATTGATGTATTGTGTAATTACAAATTAGTCTATCTTGTTTTAAAAACTGTAAATACCCCCTCAAAATTTTGGACCTTCATATAGACCAAAAGATAACTTTTTGCAACCATATTGATCAGCCCAACCCCCAAGAGATGCGCCTCATCGAGTATGACAAAATCCCTTATTTAATTTTAGGGGAAAATTCCAAAATACCCCTTGTGGTTTCGAAAATTGACAGAAAACCCCTTGTGGTTTTATAAATATACAAAAAACCCCCGTGTTTTCTTATACCCGGTGCCAAGCCGCCTTTTCGTTAGAAGATACCGGCGGTTGTATTACACGCGCCTAGTGTGCAACAATTAATGATTTTTGGCACTTTTTGTAAGTAAATTGACTAATATACCCTTACACTTATACATTTAAATATAATTATTTAATATGACAAATAAATCCCTTTTATTTGTTTAGATTTCAATTTAGCCCTTATCTTTTCATTTTAAAATTTAAAATTGCAGATCAACCCTTTTAATTTTCTTAATTATATTTTTTATTTATTCAAAATATATTATTATTATTATTATTATTATTATTATAGAAAATTCTTATGAAAATAATAAAAATAATATTTTTAAAAATACATTCAATTTTTTTGAAGAAAAATATGAATATTCAAGTATTATTTATTTTTAATAACTTTATAACAACAATAAATAATTTATTAATTTTTTTAAAGAAATTTTTTTTTTGTCATCTTCTTCTCCTCCCAAACCCTAGCCCCCCGCCGCCACTCAAACCCTAGCCGCCCACCGCCAACATTTGTCAACCAAACCCTAGCCCCATCTGCACGCCGTCGTCACCCCAAACCCTAATCCGCCGTCGTTCAGCTCCCAAATCCTAGCCCCATTTCCACACCTCCGTCGCCCCAAACCGTAGCCCCATCTCCACCTTCTTCTTTCCCCATCACACACACACAGCAGCAGCAACAACAACAAGGAAGAAGTAGATCTAGGGTTAGAGAGACGATGGCGGCGGCCCAAGGAAGAAGATGGTAGGTCATGGTGATAACGGTGGTGACAGGGGATGGAGCGAGACAACGGCGGTGGGGCGAGATGACGACGGCTCGAGGAAGAAGAAGGTGGGCGAGACAACAGCAACAGCGGCAGCGGCTTCATATATAGCAGGGCAGAAGAGCAAAACAACAGTTGCTGAAGGAAGAAGATGGTGGGCGAGACGACGGCGGCTAAAGGAAAAAAGTAGGGGGCGAGACGGTGGCTTTACAGCAAAGTGGCGACAACTTCACAGAAAGAGAGAGAGAGAGAGGAGAAGGGAGAAGGAGAGACGTTTCATATTCAAGAGAGAGGAGATTTATATTATATATATTTAATTTATAATTTTTATTTAAATTTTATATTTTTTATATTCAAGAATCAATCTGAGTTATTCATTTTTTAAGTTAAGATCCAACAACTCTTATTGATAGGGGCATAATGGGCATCTCAGTATAAATTTAATACCGTCAATCATGAACTAACTGAGGGGGAGAGTGTGCAGGGTATAAGAAAATACTGGGGGTTTTTTGCATATTTATAACCACAGGGGGTTGTTTGCCAATTTTCGAAATTACAGGGGGGTATTTTGGAATTTTCCCTTAATTTTATTATTCCAAAAACCTTTATGAAGTAATTTTATTTTATACCACCACAACCGCCATTGGGTGTTAACATCTATTATTTGATACCACATCTATTTTTTCAAAAAAAAATAATAATTTCATATACAGCTTCTACATCTTGGACTTGTCAAAACAATATGAATTTCATTTAAAAATTTGCTGAAAACGGCAAAGATACAAATCTCAATTATGCTCCTACTTGAGAGAAATGGTGAATTTTACACTCTTAAAACCATAGTTATTAAAAGCACAAAGCACACAATAGCACAAAGGCCTCTTGGGGCTATAGCGCAACGCCAAGCGCGCACTTTTTTAAAATAAAGCGCACCTTCTAAAAAAAATTATATTTATTTTATAGTATAGTTATATGTATTAATAAATTCAGAATGCTAATAAATTGTAATGATATAAAGCATATTATAACTAACAAGACATAAAGAGATAACACCAAATAATGTTACTTAATTCGTTCAACACAAATAAACAAACGAAGCTAGAGAGACTAGAATACTAGATGCATGCAAATAGAAAGATAGATGCACCATAATATCCAAAATTAAACAACACACTAAATTTCCTCTAAGTCATCATCCCCACCCGACCCTTCCCCTCCATCAACACCATCACTAGAACAAGATTTGTAACATTCATTGTCTTTCTCTTCCTCCATTTCCTCATCTCCAAAATCAAAGTCCTTATCTTCTTCATCAATAATTCGCAATGTAGAGGAAGCCTTCCCTTTCCCTCTTGTTTTTGTGACTTTTTCCTTTCCCTTGGAAGTAGTTGCATTTGATTTGGTACACTCACCCTCCTCGATGAACTAGAAGTGAGTGTGGATCTCGATTCTCGAGACCTAAAAGTGTAGGCCTCTTCATTAGCACCAGAGGCATTTGCAACATCTCCCTATGGTAAACCTTCACCATGCATCAAACATCGGAGCACCCTCTTCATCCTCATTTTGCTCCATTCTCCCCACCAACCACTTATTGCCATTATCCAAACTTTGAGAATTTAAGATAACAGGATCAAGAGTGTCACTCTTATCGTATCTACGCAACATCAACCTATTATACTTAATAAAAACCAAATCATTCAATCAGTGTTGCTCCAAACGATTTCTTTTCTTGGAATGAAGCTACAAAATAAATAATGTATTCATGTTATTGTGAATTAGGGGGCATTTAGAAGATTTAAATTTTAAACCACAATAGGATATTTGTTATTTATCTTACATGTTCGAAAACACTCCTATTGCCCTCACAACCAGACAAGCTGTAGGTCAAACTTAGAATCTTGACGGCAAGCTTTTGTAAATTTGGTGTTGAAGAACCATATGTAGCCCATCACCAATGTTTTCAAAATCGGACCGGACACTGAACCGGCGGCCTTACTGGTCACCGGTTAGACCGGTTCAACCGGTTCGACCACCGGTTCAACCGGTGTGACATCATAAATATGTAATAATTATTAAATTAATTTTTTATATAAAAAATCATAAATATATAAAAAAAATTAGAAAAAATCCAATAATAATAATAAAATCAAACAAGAAATTTATCTTACTATTTAATATAAATCCAACTCCATTAAAATTATTAATATTCAAACATTCAAATATATTTACAATGAGTACATAATATATATATATATATATTCAAATACGTGAATAATACAACTCTATTATACCAAATAAATTATAATAAATCAAAGCTATTGCATATAATAAAAAGACTCCATATAATAAATTATAACAAAATAAATTACAATAATTCTATATAATAAAAATAAAAATTATAAAAATCAAAATCAAAAATTAAAAAAAAATAACAGCTGATTTCTTCACTCTCTCTCTTTCTCTCTTTTTCTTCTCTCTCTCTCTCTCTTTCCAGATTTCTCCTCTATGTCTCTCACTCTCGCTCTTTTTGAGAATTCTCTTTCTCTCTCTCTCTCTCTCTCTCTCTCTCTCTCTCTCTTCTTTTCTTCTCTCTCTCTCTCTCTGTTCTCCTCATTCTCTCTTTTTTCTTCTCTCTCTTTTTTCAGATTTCTCCTTCCCTCTCTCTCTCTCTCTCTCTTTGTTCTCCTCATTCTCCTCTCTCTCTCTCTCTCTCTCTCATTCTCTCTTTTTCTTCTCTCTTTCTTCTTCCCTCTCGATCCCTCCCCTTTTCTCAATCCCTCTCCCTATTGCAGACGACGGTAGAAAGGCGAGGCAAGGCACGGCGACGGGTGGAGGAGCGGCGTGGCGATGGCCGGCGGAAGGAGAGGAGGGGCGGGGCGAGGCGCGGCTGGGTTAAAGGGGGGGTGGAAAAAAACTTAGCCCGCCGAACCGGTCCGCGAACCGGGACCGGTTTGACCGATTTTTCACCGGTTTGCGGCGGGCCGAGTCGGTACCGGTTTTGGAGGTTGTTTCGGACCGGAACAGGCGCCGGTCGCCGGTCACCGGTCCAGTCCGGTTTTGAAAACATTGCCCATCACACAACTAGCAGCATTAAAACAAAATATATCAAAAAAGGTTAATGACAAAATATGTTTAATTCGCATATATGACTAGCATTAAAATAAATTATCTGGTGATAGTTTCGTCTTTGCCTACTTCTTATGAGTATCCAATTTAAAGTTCTTCTCACCATCCCTATAAATTTTCATCTCCGCGGGAGTTGAATAAGCCTCATCAGGATTTGATATAAACCTCTGATAACACCAAAGTATGACCCTCGTGATTTCTTCATCTAATTGTATATTGGGATTGTCATATGAGAAAGCCAAATTCAAATAATAACTGGTTGCATGCAATGGTTGGTGGAGCTGACATTCCCACCTTTCTCAATAGTTTCAAAGACCTCTCAATATATATTTTCATTGTTTCAAAAAGCTCGAGCAATATCTTCCTTAGCCCTATCTATTGCTTCATAAATATTTCTCATCGAATGCTTCTTCTCTTCATCTACCAATCAAAGAACTCCAAGTAGAGGCTCCGCAAACTTCATAGCATAACTAATGTTATTCTAGAAAATAGGCATCAATATGATCCTTGATATATTTTTACCTGCATGCTCTTTAGTGAACATCTTTCTCAAGTTTTATTTTTGCTAATGGAAACGACTTAATGTCAAGAAAGCAGTTGCAAAGCGAGTCTTCGCGGGCCTCGCCATTTCCTTTTGACTGATAAATTCCCTAATCATATTCAACACTTGAGTGCGATTGTAGATGTAGGTGTTGACTGAAATTGCCCGTTCAAGTGCTCTCTTCAAATCAGGAAACTTGAAGACGTCTTCAAGCATCAAATATAGACAATGTGCAACACATGGAGTCCAATACAAGTGCTTGTATTTCTCCATCAACAATTACCGGCTCGTACATTGACACCTATACTATTGGCAACGACTTGAACAACATTGTCCTCTCCAAAATCAATTTTTTTCACTATTATGAGAGTAGCTCAATGTATCAACAGATTCTACAAACATGCTACCTTTAGGAGTATTCACCAAAAAATCGGTCAAGGACCTCCCTTCTCTATCTCTCCATCCCTCAGCCATTATTGTGCAACCATACTTTGCCTTCTCTTCTTTATGACTCTTTCAAAGATGCTTCATATGTTCTACCTCCTTCTTCAAACAAGTCACTCTACCCTCGTGATATATAGGAGGTTTCATTCCAGGGCCATATTGTCCAATAGCTTTAATCATTGCCGCAAAACTATCCATATTGACAACATTAAATGGTATGCCGAAATCATACATCCACCTAACAAACTTCTGGACCGTATTATCCCTCATCTTCTTTCCATATTCATTGAAATCGATCTCGAATCCACTACCACTCCCACTTCCATCCTTTTTTCTCTCCTTTACTATATAATCGGCATATTTCCTATAATAGCAATCAATATGACTCATTTGCTTTAATTTTTTTGTTTGAGTAGTCTTATAACTCGAACCATGGGTTGAAAGTGGAGACATTGGATTCGGCCACTTAAAAGCAGATTGAACCTCAAACTCTTCTATATCATCTTCTTGCAATTCTGGATTAGCAATATCATCAAAATGCGGTATAGCGCCAATTGAAGTCTTCAATCTTTGTTTTTCTTCCATAATTACTTTCAATTCTTGTTTGACGTGTTTTGATACTTTTTTACAAGCCTTCAAATTTTGAAATCCACCGAAAAGATGTTGTTTATGTCTTGATATCCCTCACTTTGTCACTTTGTTGCAATAATGGCACCTTATCCCTTCATTTGCATTGTTTGGGTTAACTAAACTTCCATGATTCCAAACGAAGTCCCTTCAATTTGATGTCATTATAAATTATAAATGTTGAAAAATAAGAAACATTTGAATATAATAAGAGAATTTTGAACATAATAGAAATTGGGTAATAAAAAAAGGCAAAAACAAAAATTAACCAAAATGCAACAAAACCCATTACTTGAATATCTTAATACCACCCTTCACCCCCCCCCCCCCCGCACCCCCAAACAAAAGAAGAAGGAAAAAATAGAACAAAAAAAGCAAAGACGAAAAAAGAAAAAAAAAACGATGGAGAAAGGGCATTACCTATCGTCCCTAGCGGCGATGGCTCCATCCGGCAGCGGTATGGTGGATGTTGTGGTGAGTAAGAAGAATGATGGAGAAAAGAGAAGAGGCCAGCATTCGGTGTTTTCTTTGGAGAAGACAGAAGAGTAAACGGCTAAGTAGAATGTTTTTGTGGGGTTTGACTTTTTCTAAAAATCTTAAACCCTAAGTTTGTCAAAAGCGCACTTTGACCGCTCCTTGCACTCAACACATAAGCGCAAATAGATCCCTAAAGGCCACACTATTGTGAAACCTAGCGCGCAGGGTGCTGCGAAGTGTATGGGTTAAGCTTTCACGTCGAAAGTGTGCTTTATCGTGCACTTTTAATAACTATACTTAAAACACAATCTTTCCAAGATGTTGATGCCCACATACACCCACAAGCATTTTGTGTTGTTGTCACAAGAAATTGAGGCTGAAATTGAGCTGAAAATGCAAAAGAGCATATCAAGACGACCAAAGCCGTTTTGGTATGTTATGGCTGTTTCAGCAAGTACAGAAGACCCCAAAAACATACACAATTGGACGGCTAAAGCCATCTTGATGAGGATGAAGCCGTCTTGATGCACAAAAGCCATTTCGACTGAGTCCGAACCTGAAAAGAAATCCTAATTTCAGTAGGATTTGACCTCCAATTGTCCTATATCTATATAAAGGAGTCTTTTGCACATTTTTCATCAATTTTGGATAGTTTGAAAGGAGATTTTGAGAAATATGAAGATTAGAAGTTTAAGGACTCCAAACAATGCCCAAACTCTCGTTTGCTTTAATATTTCTTTATGTTTTATTTTATCATAGTTAGTTTTTTCCTTTGTTATGTCTAGTTAAATTAGCTATAGGGTTCTAGGTGGATTCATGCGATGAATTTCTTATAATTTAATTGAATATCCTTGGTATTTAAGTTTTATCTATCCTATCGATATTTCAAGTGCTTAATTACTTGCGAACTTTTGACCAACTTTTGCAAGTTTTGAGATTTTATATTCGACTACGAAAGGGTGTGTATAAAATTTAACTATTTATTTTATAGATATAAGAAATGCATGGGTTAGAAATAATCATGCTCTTATGCAATCACTTAGATTACTTAGCGATGACGTTTTAACTAATACAACTTTTTACGCAAAGGGCCAAGGAATCCGTATATGATCACGAAAGTACACACATAGCATTTTCTAGTACATTACTTTTGAAAGGAAACTACAAATATTTTAGTGAGTTGGACCATAGAATGATAAAAAGTCAAAACCTAGGATTATTCAAATATGTCTTTAAAAGGATTCGATTGATAAAACTTAGGCCCTAGTTTTTCCTAATTGTTTCTTTTCTTTATTTATTTGCTTGTGTTTTTATTTTACTTTTCTAATTTTTATCATTCGAAGTCTAAAAAATAAAGAATTTACAAAGTCGGTACTTGATAATCTTGTTCCTCATGGGAATGATACTCTACTCACTTTTGTATTACTTGGGTGACCCGTACACTTGCGAAAAATACACAATAAGTTTTTGGCACAGTTGCCGGGGAACAGTGATTATCAATATCGATTGAGTAATAGTATTTATTCATTTAGACACAAATTTTATTTTTCTTCTTATTTGCTTCTATATAAAAGAAAAAAAAAAGAAAAAAAGGGAATGAGTGGATTTGACTATTTTTATTGGGTGAATGATAAACTTGAGATCTTTTACTTAGTAAATTTGATCAAATTAATATGAATAATAATTTTTCTAATCCATATATTATTTGTGATGTATGCGGTGGTGGATACTCCTTACGAGTGTCAAGCATGGAATGCATCGCGACAATGCTTCAAGCCTTCAACAATCTCTAGCAATTCGCCTACAATATGCCTCAAAATACTCCACAGTTCTATAATCAGAGTTCAAGTTGGTATTATAATCTTAGTATGCCATTCGAAGACAATCATACTTATGTAGGAAATAGCAACCAAGAACCCCAAGTTTGGAGTTCTGAATTACAAGAACAACCAGAGCTTATTTGATTATTGGAAACAACATTTGAAAAGTTGTTAATTTTGTTACGGAAATATTTGAGAATATCAACGCCAGAATTGACAAGGTTGCTAGCCATAGGCAATGCTTGGAGACACAATTGGAGCAACTGGCTAATTCTTTCTACTACTAGCAATGAAGGTGATCCCTGGAGATATAATAAAGTAGATCCAATGGAATAATACACAGAACTTGCCTTAAAAAGTGATGAACGAGTAGACGAGGCATGTGGTAAGACAGAGGTGAATGAGATAGAAGATGAAGTTATTCATGAAGATGCCACCAAAAAAAAATAGGAGAAGGAAGAAGAAAGGGATCAACAAGAAAACACAGTTTATTTGTGGAAAACTAAAAATAACTCATCCTTCAAAACTGAATACAAACTCTTTAAATTAAAGCATATGAGGTAGAAGGTGCAAGCAGTTAGGAGGACATATTTAAAGATATATTTGTTACAACTCCTACACCAAAAGTTCCATCTGATATTCACTTTCACAAAAAGTTAAAGTTCGAAACATTTGGCAAAGGAGAGATAGGCTTGCCGAAAAAAATCAAGTTAACGACTATAAATTAGAACTATTTCTCATCCCTTTTCTTTAACTTTGTTTTATTTTAATATTTTTAGTTATTTATTTTGTTAACTTCTATTATCTTTATTCTGTAGAAATTTGGGTTCAAGGCGATTGGAGTGGAAGTAATTCTAAATTTTGTTGTACTTTCTTGTCAAATTTTTATGTGAAGCTGAATCACTAGTGTGCGTTGTAGCCATGAGGACATTGCTTAATTTAAGTGAGTAGGAGGTTGTTTCCTAATATTTTAATTTGTGAATTTTTCATGGACTTGATTTGAATTTCTTGGGTGATTTGCTTTTTTTCTTTCCAAAAGTGTTATATGACTTTTGATTGTGTTAAAGGAATTTTAAGCTTAGAATTTGCACTATTTTGAAAATAGTGATCTCGTACCTTAAACATGAAAAGAAAAAATATTCGTAATGTTAGTTTTGAGCTTTTGTTTTGAAAATGGTGTCTTGCCAACATTTGTTAAACTTGTCTATATAGCAACATTTGTTAAACTTGTTTATATAGCATACGCATATAAGAAATTGTTCGTTTTCTTGCTTTACTTATGAAATTTGGATAGAAATATGTGTTCAAGGAGCTTTGATTGTACGTGTTGAGAATTGGTTATTGAATTAAGTGTGATAGCTTTTGGCTTATGAAAAAAAATGAATCACAAACAAATAATATTTGCATGCCTAGTTCAAAACACGTTTTAAGTGGTTAGACTTGTTCTTTCTTGATTGTTTCGTGCTAAATGTCTCAGTGGGTCTTCAAGTTTTAAGGGTTGCCTTGAACCAAAAAAAAAGATTGTCCATTTATACATCGATGGAGTAACCGAGTACATGCAACACCAATGTATGTCTTTACGTAAAAAGATTGTGTATGAGTATGAATTGGGAAAAAGAGAGAGAGAGAGAGAGAGAGAGAAAAAGAAAAAAATGAAAGGGGAAAAAAAAGAAAACAAGGCGACCCTATAAACGAGTAGAACCTCTATGTTGGTGGAAAGAATGAAATCTCTTGTTTAAAGTGATGAGTTTTCTTTAAAAGTTGAAAGTTGAAATGCTTGCCCATTAACTCGTTGTCAACATTCTCTCTAAGGCCTTGAATCATGTGTTTCTATTTGCATGAAGTGTAAGTTTGAGGAACTGATGGTTTCGAAATATGCATAAGCTAAGACAATAAAAACAAATAAGGGGTAAGGTGCTTTGTGATTTTTTTGAAGATGTTCAAAACAACATTAGAGGAATGTTCATTTTTCCTTTGCTCAAGGACAAGCAAAAGTTTAATTGGGGGGAGTTCGATAAGCCTAAAATGTATACACTTTTATGCACATGTTTTGTGTTCTTTTCAATGATTTTATTAAGGTTTTACAATTCTAAAGTTAAAATTTGTGTTTTAGTAAATAAAACCTTAATTCAATCAATTAAAAGTATTTTTACACCCTCAAAACACAATTTTTCCAAGATTTTGATGCCCATATCCACCCACAACCATTTTGTGCTGTTATCACAGGAAATCGGGGCTGAAATTGAGCTAAAAATGTGAGAGAGCATATCATGAGGGCCAAAGCCATCTTGATACGCACCTAGCCATCTTGTCACGCATCTGGCCAATGCAATGCACAACAAATAGCCAAAGCTATTTTGGCATTTTCTGACCATTTCGGCAGATACAGAAGACCTCAAAAACATGCACAACAGGGCGGCCAAAGCCATCTTGATGCACAGAAGCCGTCTTGACTCGCTTAGATCACAAACTATGAAATTTAACTATGAATCTTAGAAAGAAAATGATAGAAATTATATTTTAGTATTCCTCTTTGGAAAAGTGACTCAACTAATTATACAATTGTAGGCATTAAAATTTTATTCCAAATATAAATTGATATGTGTAATTTTTTTTTTAAATAATTAATTATATTTTTATTTATATTTTGGAATCTTTCGAATTGAATTCCAAAATCAAATAAAAATATTTAATTGGTGATTAAATCAAATATTTTCATGTTCAAAAATTTAGCAATAAAATTCGTATCTTGCGAATAAGGAATACAGATATTGATATTTTAACAATTCAAATCACATCTTGTGATCAAGGCAATAAATTGTTATTCAATATTGAATAGCTGAATCAAATCATGCCACCTCATCAGGTGAATATGGCAATAGACTCTCTCATACGCCTACAAACAAGGAATTGCTCTACATGTAAAAACACATAATACTACAAGAAAAAACTGTAATTTTCACTGATTTTTTGGCAGAATTTAGGCTAAAAAATCTACCGAAATTCCCATTTTTCTTGTAGTGCAAAAAAAAAGAGAGACATAAGAAGGAGTCTTTATTTAAGGAAGTCTCACAATTCTCTCAAGTCAAATCCGTTGTGATCAAGACAAAGTTCCCGATGTTCTTCGCGAAGATCATTCAAATCAAGATGTTCGATCGACATACAATGTGCTAAGTCAACAAATCGGCGTTCTTCCCAAATTTTCATCAAATCAAGTTCACGGCGTTCATCGATATTCATGGCGTTTGATTCATAATCAAGCTGCGAAGCCTATGAATCATGTTATTGAATATCAAACAAGTTCCCAAAACACCAAACCACTAAATCTGCTCCTGAAGCATTGGAATTTCCAAGTTTACAATTCGTGAAAGAAGAAACAGAAGATCAAATAGAGACAGTAACCCACATTATTTTATTTAATTTTTGAAATTCAATTTGTATTATTTTTCTCGTCTTTTAATTCAATAGACATGAGAATTTATGTTACAACAGTATTATTTTTCCAAATGATATAAGTTTTTTTTTCCAAAAGTATTGACTTTGCGTTTCTAAAACAAATTGAGCAATTATAAGATGTAAACTTAAATTGTAACGGGAAAAAAAAGGAAAATAAAAAGAAGAAAAAAAAGGAAGCGAGAGAAGGCAAAATAATTTGAAGTTGAAGAAACCAACAAATTGTCAATTTTCATATTATTGCAACAAACAACAGGATTGATAATAATAATAGGGGTAAATATTTTTTACCATTCGAACTATGATCATTTTAAAACTTTGTCATCTAAACTTTTTTTTTATTGCAAGTTACCATCCAAACTACATGAATTTTTCACTTTACCACCTCTAAGCACTTTTCGGCCTAAAAAGTCATCGGAATTTAATACTAAGGGCATATCCGTCGTTTTATACATGTGTAAGGAAGTTTGTAAAAATGTTGGTAATGCAATTTGAACTTGGGATGCCTCATGCCCTAATGTACTCATTCATCACTTGAACTACAAAAGTAATTGTATCTTGAATGGCAATTTATGTATTAGTCCTATCATCTGCACAAATTCAAGAAAACGCTATCAATTTTAAATCCATAAAAATAAATGAAATAAAAGATTATTATTTTTTTTAGAAAATGTAATCTTGATAATATAATAATTTTAAAAGGTGTATTAAAAAATTAAAGGAAATGGGATAAATAAATTTAATTAATTTAAAACTAAATTGAATAACAATTATTTATTAAAAGTAATTTTTTATTTAATTAATTTGAACAAATGGATAAAAAAATTTAATAATTTTTATTCCATTTATTATCCAATTTATTTTAAAATTCTTGGTATTTTCATATTTAATTAATTTGAACAAATATCTAAAAGTTATTTTTAAAAAAAATAATTTTATTCCATTTATTATCCAAAATATTTTAAAATTATTGGTATTTTAATATTTAATTAATTTAAACAAATGGATAAAAGTTCTTTTTTAAAAAATTAATTTTTATTCCATTTATTATCTAATTTATTTTAAAACTCTTGGTATTTCAGAATTAAATAAATAGAATAAAAATTATTTTTTAAAAATATAATTGTTATTCAATTTCTTGTTAAAATTAATTAAATTTATTTTATCCCATTTCCTTTTAAAAATTTAACCCTGAGTAAAGGCACGAGACTATTTTTTGATAATTAACTTCTACTATAAAAATAGTTTGATTAAAATAATTAGCTTTCTTATAATATAAATCTAGGGGAACAGATGGATATTAAACAGAGTGGATATACAATATCTGAATCCGTATTCAATTAAGTTTTTTGATATATTCGTATCCATATCTAAATCAGACTGATATTTAAAACCTCATATGAGAATTTGAATACGAAAGATATTTTGCGAATTCGGGCATATCTTTATCTTATTAGTATTTCTGAAATTAGACAAAATTATGGATAACCGAATATTCATTTCCGTTTACAATTATTCAAATATCCAATTGAATATCGAAATCCGTTTATCCGAATACCCGAATCTGTTTATATAAATAAAACATCACATAAAACTTATATATAGATTATAGTATATGCCCATTAATATAAGTAAAGTTAATATATTTACTTATATTTTTCTGTCATTGTAAATTATGCAAACATCCCTACAAGTAGTAGTAGTAGTAGTAGTAGTAGTAGTAGTAGTTTTTTAATGTTATTTATCTAATACGGATAACGGATATAACTAAACAAATATATGCAATAGATACACATCCTAGGCGGATATTAAATGGAGCAGATATGTAATTAATACATCCGTATCCATTTATTATTTGAATATTTGTAATCGGATATGGATAATATCCGCTTTATACGGATACAGATAATATACCCTATAAACAAATACGGATTTTCCATTATCCATCTACAGTCCTATATAAATTGATAAATAAATATATTAAAATAATTATAATAATAGAATATGTTGGGTCTCAATATTAATTTTGGTGTAATTAAGGCAAGGAGATTTTAAAATTTTATGTAAAATCAAAAGTTTTAATTATTATTATTATAGTAAATGATAAATATTGTAGATAAAATATTAATTTTGTTATTTTATTTGAATTACATTTTAATCTATCTTACTTTAAATACTTGATAATTATTGGATTCTTTTGGATAAACATGAATAAAAAATATACTTATCTAAATTCATTTTAAAAGTATTTGAATTTCATACATAGAAAAATAGAATTAAATAAAACTATCCACATATGCATTTACTTGGATAGCTTCGAGACTTCCTGTTAAAACACAAATATGTTGGCAGTTCAAATGGTGTATGACTGTGCTAGTTTGCTGGACATCTTGCGTTTTAGTCTTTTCACTAGCATATTTTACAAACTTCCTCACAAGTGTATGAAATGACATATATGCCCTCAATAATGTCATGTACTCGGCACATGATAAAATTTTGGTGACTTTTTTGGTCGGAAGTGCTCTCAAGTGATAAAGTATAAAATTCAGGTGGTAATCAGCAACAAAAACAAAATCAGATGGCAAAATTTACAAATGGTCATAGTTCTAATGACAAAAAATCTTTATCCCTAATATATAATATGTTTTTCTAATAATGTTAAAAATTCAACCAATTTCATATAACATTAGAAAAAACTTAATATAGAAAAAAACTTCAGCTAATCCCAATCTTTTTTGTAAATATTAAAAAAAAAGGCATAAAATATGGAGGTAACCACTATAATTAAAAATCCCTCATTTTACAGTATATTTGATTCGAAAATTTGATGAATATTTGGAATCATTATATAATCCCTTCTTCCAATGAAATAAATTTATTTGAAACGATAGCCAAAAAAATGTTTGTACAGTTCCAGAAAAGAAGAGCTGAACAGATGGTTATTCAATTTGTTTTTAAAGTATAAGCCCTTAATAATTTGTATCAAAATACATCTGCTTTTTCCACCAAAAAAAAAAAAAAAAGAAATACATCTGCTTTGGGTACATGGGCCTCAGTTGAATATCGACAACATTTCAACCCACTTTTGTCCTCAGTTTGGGCCTCGACCTACTTGAAAGAATAAGCTGTAACTATTTATGAATATCAGTCTACGACTCTAATCGAACTTAAATTGCAAATTGTGGATCCCATTCTGCCCAAACACAGAGATAAAAAATTTTTAACTCATTACATTTTGAAGATTGACGAGTCAAAAAGATGGGAAATTCAAGTACATACTCGGCTTCAGTGGTGGGGTTAGCGCGGTTTGGGGTTGCGGCTGCCCCACCACCCTTCCTCAAGTTTAGATCAAGTTAAAAGATACATTTAATATTAAAATTTTTATAAAAATCATCTTCTAAATATAGAGTGTTTGGATTTGTGTCGTTTATATTTAAATTTTTCAATTTTCATCTTTTATTTTTGAAATATTGTAATTTTTGTCCAACTTAAGACTAAAATCATCCCATGAGCTAACTTGTCAACAAAAACGGCCGAAACGAGACTGGTCGGTGCTAACTTGTCAAATTAGATTGAGAATTTTTAATTTTTCCTCCATTTCACAGATGTGGGATCCACGTGTTTTAATTGAATTTTTCAAAAAAAATTAAAAAATCTGACATGGAAAAACAAATCATACACACATAAATATACATATACATATGTGTGTGTGCATTCGCACAAGCATACACACGCATATACAAACACACACACACACACACACATATATATATATATATATATATTCACACACACACACATATATATGTTATGTTTTGGCTTAATTTCTCCCACATTGCTTAGTTAAGGAAGATGGGAAGTTCCTTAATGCTATAAAAGGACTCTTTCCCTTCCTAGTTTATCATCCCAAAATTTGTATTCTCTTCTCCCAAATTAAAAGAGCAGCCTGCGTGAGTAGTGCTCAGAGACGTAGGCATAATTGGCCGAACTCCGTTATCAATTTTTCGGGTGTGTTCTTTCCTTATCTCTTTTAGTTATTCCGCATTTGATTTATTTCTTTTCGGTTTTAGTATAGTATTCAATATTTATTTGTCGGGTTTATTTATAGTGTATTGTACTATTCATTTGGGTGTATTTTTCTATTCACGTGTATGGTACTATTCATGTATACACGGGTTTAGGTTGTGATAATATACTGTGCAAGTAAGTTCTGTCTAGGAGACTGGGTTTTAAGTGGGACCATTTGTGACCCCTCTAGCCTTTCCTGGAAATTTATTTGGAATGATAATTTTGTCTAAGGAGACTGCTCAGTAGTCTTTCTTGGAAATTATCGAATCAGTACAATTCACTAGTTGTAGCTTGAGTGAAAAATTACCCGATTTTCCCAACAAGTGGTATCAGAGCCGAAGGTTCGTCCTAGGTCTGTTTGTAATTTTGTTTATATTGAATACTATCATTCGAGTCTGTAATGGCATCAGAAGTTCCACCAACAAATAGTGTTACATCAAATATGACACAAGGGACATCGACTTCCTCGTCCTCATGGGCAAGGTTTCCAATGTCAAGTTTCAAGTTGGCGGTAGAGATATTTGACGGTACTGGCCATTTCGGCATGTGGCAAGGCGAGGTCATGGACTCCCTTTTCCAACAGGGTCTTGACATCGCCATTGAAGAAAAGAAACCAGAATACATAGAAGATAAGGATTGGAGTATCATAAATCGGTTAGCATGCGGAACAATTCGATCGTGCCTGTCCAGAGAGCAGAAGTATGCATTCAAGAATGAGACTTCTACACATAAATTGTGGAAGGCGTTGGAGGAGAAATTTCTGAAAAAGAGTGGCCAGAATAAGCTTCTTATGAAGAAGAGGTTGTTCCGGTTTGATTATCAACCAGGTATTACTATGAATAAACACATTACTTTGTTTCAACAATTAGTAGCAGACCTGTTAAATTTAGATGTAAAATTTGAAGATGAAGATTTGGCTTTGATGTTGTTGTCATCTCTTCCCGATGAATTTGAACACTTAGAAACTACTTTACTTCATGGGAAGGAGAATGTATCTTTAGATGCTGTATGTTCTGCATTGTATAGTCATGAATTGAGAAAACAAGATAAAATGAGAAACAAAGTAGCTACAGCAGATGAAGCATTAGTGGCGAGAGGTCGTCAGCAGAGCCAGTCAAAGGGGAGAAGAGGAAGATCAAAGTCGAAGAGCAGAGTTGCCAAAGATGAGTGTGCTTTCTGTCATGAGAAAGGGCACTGGAAGAAAGACTGTCCAAAGTTGAAGAATAAAGGGAAGGCTCAGCAAGATGCAAATGTTGCAGAATGCAAAAGTGATGCAGAGTCAGATGTCTCTTTGGTGGCATCACCTTCAACATCCCATCCAGACGAGTGGATTTTGGATTCCGGTTGTACCTACCATATGTCTCCCATCAGGGAGTAGTTTTTCGATTTTGAAGAACGTGATGGTGGAGTTGTTTACATGGGCAATGACAATCCATGTAAAACAGCTGGGATAGGTTCAATCAAGCTGCGGAATCATGATGGATCTACAAGAGTTTTGAAGGATGTACTGTACGTTCCGAATTTGAAGAAGAATCACATCTCTTTGGGGGCCTTAGAGTCAAAAGGCCTAGTTGTGATGATGCGAGATGGAATTCTCAAAGCAACTTCAGGAGCACTTGTGATGTTGAAAGGTGTGAGAAAGAATAATCTGTATTACTATCAAGGTAGTACAGTGGTTGGGACAGTAGCAACTGCAACATCTAGTAGCAAGAAGGATGCAGAGGCGACAAAGCTGTGGCATATGCGTTTGGGACATGCTGGTGAAAAATCCTTGCAAATTCTTGCTAAGAAAGGATTGTTGAAAGGTACGAAAACTTGCAAATTAGAATTTTGTGAGAATTGTGTTATGGGAAAACAAAGAAGAGTGAAATTTGGCACTGCCATCCATGATACCAAGGGTATTTTGGATTATGTGCACTCAGATGTATGGGGACCTGCCAAGACTCCATCTCTTGGAGGTAGACATTATTTTGTCACTTTTGTTGATGATTTTTCCAGAAGAGTATGGGTGTTTACTACGAAGAAGAAGGATGAAGTGCTTGGAGTTTTCCTTAAGTGGAAAGCTCAAGTTGAGAATCAGACTGGAAGAAAGATCAAAGTTCTCCGAACAGACAACGGTGGAGAATACAAGAGTGATCCTTTCCTGGAGGCATGCCAAGAGTTTGACATAGTTCGGCACTTCACAGTCAGAAAAACACCACAACAGAATGGGGTGTCGGAGCGTATGAACAGAACACTAGTGGAGAAAGTTCGTTGTATGCTGTCTAATGCTGGGTTAGGCAGAAAGTTTTGGGCTGAGGCTGTGATATATGCTCAACATCTCGTAAATCGTTTGCCATCATCCGCAATAGATTGCAAGACTCCTTTAGAGGTATGGTCTGGGAAACCTACAACAGATTATGATTCTTTGCATGTTTTTGGTTCTACTGCATATTATCATGTAAATGAATCAAAGTTGGATCCACGAGCAAAGAAAGCTTTGTTTATGGGCTTCAATGCTGGAGTTAAAGGATATCGTCTTTGGTGTCTAGAGGCAGAGAAGACCATCATCAGCAGGGATGTTACCTTTGATGAATCTGCCATGTTGCATAAGGTAACTCAAGGAGGAATTGATGATACTCCACAGCAGGTGGAGTGTACGCCGAAGCAGGTGGAGTTTGAACAGATAATGGTGAGCCCAGAAAAAAGCACCATTAGTGACTCTCCCATGGCAGAAGAAGAGTCAGATGAGGAAGAGGTTCCGACCCAAGAACCTCAACAGCAGCCAGATTCAATTGCTGTTAGAAGGACAAGACGAGAAATTCAGAAACCTGCTCGTTTTGTTGACATGGTAGCTTATGCACTTCCAGTTGTTGATGAAGTCCCATCCACCTTTCCAGAAGCCATCCGAAGTTCAGAAAATGGTAGATGAAAAGATGCAATGGAAGAAGAGATGCAATCTCTTGAGAAGAACAAGACATGGAAGTTGACACAGTTACCAAAAGGCAAGAAAGCAATTGGATGCAAATGGGTATTTGCAAAGAAAGAAGGATTTCCTGTCAAGAATGATGTTCGCTACAAGGCAAGATTGGTAGCTAAAGGCTATGCTCAGAAGGAGGGAGTTGATTATAATGAGGTATTTTCTCCAGTTGTTAAACATTCCTCCATTAGAATTTTGTTGGCCTTGGTAGCACAGTTGAATTTGGAGCTAGCTCAACTTGATGTGAAGACCGCGTTTCTACACGGTGACTTGAAGGAGGAAATCTATATGTCTCAGCCAGATGGATTCAAAGTTGCTGGTAAAGAAAATTGGGTTTGTAAACTTAAAAAATCGTTGTACGGATTGAAGCAATCACCGAGACAATGGTACAAACGATTTGATAAGTTTATGATGGGTCAGAAGTACACAAGAAGCAAATACGATCAATGTGTGTATTTGCGCAGATTTCAAGATGGGTCCTACATCTACCTACTCTTGTACGTTGATGATATGCTGATAGCATCAAAGAGTCAAGTTGAAATTGACAAATTGAAGGCTCAGTTGAGTAAAGAGTTTGAGATGAAGGATTTGGGAGAAGCCAAAAAGATTCTCGGCATGGAGATAAGTCGGGATAGACAGAGAGGCAAGCTTTGGCTAACACAGAAGCAGTATTTGAAGAAGATATTACAACGTTTTGGTATGAATGAAGATACCAAACTTGTAAGTACTCCGCTTGCTCCTCATTTGAAGCTTAGCAGCCAGTTATCTCCAAAGACAGATGAAGAACGAGAATACATGGCGAAAGTCCCGTATGCTAATGCAGTTGGAAGCTTGATGTATGCAATGGTGTGTCCGAGACCCGATATTTCACAGGCAGTTGGTGTTGTGAGTAGATATATGCATGATCCTGGCAAGGTTCATTGGCAAGCTGTGAAATGGATTCTACAGTATATTCAAAGTACTGTAGATGTTGGCTTAGTGTTTGAGCGGGATGAATCACTTGGTCAATGTGTAGTTGGATATTGTGATTCTGACTATGCAGGTGACTTGGATAAGCGGCGATCTACAACTGGCTACTTGTTCACTTTAGCCAAGGCGCCAATTAGTTGGAAGTCTACTTTGCAGTCAACAGTGGCTTTGTCTACAACAGAGGCAGAGTATATGGCAGTTACAGAAGTTGTGAAGGAGGCAATTTGGCTTCAAGGATTGCTAAAAGACTTGGGAGTTGGTCAGAAACACGTTGAGGTGTATTGTGACAATCAGAGTGCTATTCACTTAGCAAAGAACCAAGTTTTTCATGCAAAAACGAAGCATATTGATGTTCGCTATCACTTTGTGCGGGAAATTCTCGAAGAAGAGGAGATACTTCTCCAAAAGATTCGGACTATGGAGAATCCTGCAGATATGATGACCAAGGTGGTGACAAAAGTCAAGTTTAAACATTGTTTATACTTGGTCAATATCCTGCATATTTGAGTTAGCACCTGAAGGCGCAAATTGGAAGCACTACGAAGACCGTTTTTTGTTTGATTGAGAAGATTTGCATTTGGTGGGACCAGAAATTGTGCCAAGGTGGAGATTTGTTATGTTTTGGCTTAATTTCTCCCACATTGCTTAGTTAAGGAAGATGGGAAGTTCCTTAATGCTATAAAAGGACTCTTTCCCTTCCTAGTTTATCATCCCAAAATTTGTATTCTCTTCTCCCAAATTAAAAGAGCAGGCTGCGTGAGTAGTGCTCGGAGACGTAGGCATAATTGGCCGAACTCTGTTATCAATTTTTCGGGTGTGTTCTTTCCTTATCTCTTTTAGTTATTCCGCATTTGATTTGTTTCTTTTCGGTTTTAGTATAGTATTCAATATTTATTTGTCGGGTTTATTTATAGTGTATTGTACTATTCATTTGGGTGTATTTTTCTATTCACGTGTATGGTACTATTCATGTATACACGGGTTTAGGTTGTGATAATATACTGTGCAAGTAAGTTCTGTCTAGGAGACTGGGTTTTAAGTGGGACCATTTGTGACCCCTCTAGCCTTTCCTGGAAATTTATTTGGAATGATAATTTTGTCTAAGGAGACTGCTCAGTAGTCTTTCCTGAAAATTATCGAATCAGTACAATTCACTAGTTGTAGCTTGAGTGGAAAATTACCCGATTTTCCCAACAATATACGCATATATACATATATATTCACATACATAGAGAGAACAAGAGAGAGAGAGAGAGAGAGAAGAGGGTGGGAGATGGATTGAAGAGAATTTGGGGGAGAAGGGGCGGGGGACCAAAATTTTAGGGAGAAGGTGGTGGGGGGGAAGAGGAGAAAATTAGGGGTGGGGGCGCAGCCGCTGGAAAATTTACATCTATATTTTTGTAAAAACTTCTTTAATATTTTATAAATATTTGATCTCTCCCCTCTCTTGCCCCACCAAAAAATGATCAATATAAAAAAGTATAGGACAAATTTAGATCATCTGGTACACGAATATAGAGCCAAACATTAAACTCATATAAGATTTTTTTTCAGAAAAATTCCAGTATCAATGGCATGAGTCAATCATGTACAATTTGAAATTAAAACTTGTAAAGTTCCAAAAAAAGAGGAGTGAAAAGCTAAAAAAGAATAAACTCGGCTTATTTTGTGTAAATTTTCAATTTGTCTTCAAATTAGCAATATCTCTGTGCTTTAACCCGAAATAGGGTTTATAGACCTGACTATACCTTAGGCCACCAAAGCAAGCATTCGTACGCGGTCATAACTCTAAAGTCTTCACTCAAACATTATGCATTTGGAAGATTCATACTCAGTCACCAAAGTTGAATTTAGAACAACTCACATTCCCTTATTTATTAAACACTTGCGTAGTTAATGTAAATGAGACTTTCTTCATTAGCCTATCTATTTTCTTCTTGATTAAGCATTGATTTAATTTGTGGATTTATGAAGTCATTCATAGAGTTAAGGAGCTCTGGTTGATTAACTTGCACAAATTTGTAACTAGAACTTGAGATCTAAACATCAAAGTATGGTTTTCGTTTTAGTTGACTATTGGGAGTAATCTAATTTTAAAATGGATTCAAAGTAATAATTTTGAAATGAAGATAGTATCGAACTAGTAAAAATTTACGTATTGCCAGAAGTAAAAGTTAAACTCACTGAAAATTGAGAACTTTTGCATCATGATACTGCGAGGCTTAAAGTATGGATAGCAATGGGCCGGATTTGATCTCAATTCAGGCAAAAACGAACCCAAAATGGCGTATTTTAATAGATGAAGAGACACAATGAGGGATATCCGAACCCTTTCTTGACAACAAAATAGTTAAACTATGAGCTACCTCGTTCCCCAAGTGACACAAAAGAGACGGTAGCACGAGGTATACTCGACAAAACTTTCCCAATACCCTAGAAGATCAAACCAGTATCCGAATAATTAGGTTCTAAAAATTTAAGTCTATCAATAAGCGTAGTCAGAAATGGAGGGAGGGGGAAAGGGGGGAAGCTGAAAGCCCCTTCAAATTTATACCGAACTTACATTTACATGTATTTTTTTGAAAAATTTAAATTTTACTTGCCCCCTTAAATTATAAATATACTTTTAATACTTTATAGAACTTTGACATCGTCTCCAATCAAAAATTCTGCCTTCGTCACTTTGCGTAGTACGGTCCCTTCTAAAATAACCCGTACCCCTGAGAGGGCAAGTTTCACCGCCCCAAGTGCCGCAATGGCCTCCCTTAAAACAAGATAAATATTTTAATTTACTAAGACTTTGTTTTTAGGAATTTAAAAATTTACAAAATTTAAAGTTAATGCGATTAACCTATATAATTAAACTAAGGCCTATAGAATTAAACTAACGATGTACCCACTTGAAAATGTGTGCGTTACAAAGTCTGCCTCAAGCTCTCTATTTTATTCTTGATCACCTACTGCTAATGTGATTTATCAATGGAGGAAAAAAATAAATAAATTAAAACATGCTATTCGAGGCCAATGTTCTCTGCTAGCTTATAGACTTAACGACAATTAATAATTATATTAACTGCCATCATTAATTAATAAAATTGATTTAAAAAAAGGTGGAGGAAGAAACTTCACGTAACTGCGACGAAACAGAAACTTTTAAACTGACTTCTCGATGTCTCAAGTGCATCGTAATTTGGTGGTATGAGTATAGCTAGATTTGCAGCTCCTAACTAGTGGGCCCCTCAGCAACCACTGTGCACGTCATCCGTTACGAGGCATAATTTTCTTGTGGTATTTATCTAATTTAATAATAGCACTAGTTTAATTTACTGGTGTTGTTAGTTGCAATTTGGCATGAGAAGACTTTGAATGAGTTTGTCACTAAATGTTGGCAGCTGTACACACATAGATTTTATAAAGAGAAATTGATATGATTAGATTTTTAAAAATAAAAAATTAAAAGTTTTTTTTTTAATTTTTATATTACAACTACTCGTTCATGCATAAATTTTGTATTGGTGAATATAATAATAAATATTAACATATTGAATACATTCGGCACATATATAAAATAGCAATGGTAAATCATCAGCTATATATAGGTGGATATAGAAAGAGAAAAGGATTTAATTAGATATTTTAACTTTTTTTTTGGTCAAATAGCATTTACAACTCTTGATTTATAGTAAAATTATAAATTAGTCCCTATTATTTTTAAAATTACAAATACCCCCTCGAGATTTCGGACTTTTCTATAAATATTAATAGAAATGGCCAAAAAGATAAATTTGTTGCATCCATAGTAGCCACCTTGATTATCAAAAGATCCGTCTCGTTGGACCTGATAATATTCATCAATCAAGTTTGTGATTCCACTAACCCTCGCAAATTAATTTATTTTATGCCACTACAACCACCACCAAACATCATTATATAAAATTCAACACCAGCACTATTTTTTTTTAATTGACTTTATATATAATTTTTATATCTTGAATATGTCAAAACAATACAAATTCCATCTCAAAATCACACCGAAAAAACGCCAAAGATATTTCTTACAATTACATCTCACTTTGATGAATGATGAATTTTGTTACATTGATGCATACCTAGAGAAAATATTTGTAAATTTTAGAACTACTTGGGCAAATTTGTAATTATATTATACTTTAAGAAATATAGACGTAATATGCCCAAAATCTTTTATGTTCAACTACTTATTCATTTACGGATTTTATATTTGTGAATGTAAGTGAAATAATATATTGGGCATATTCAACACATAAGCAAAATAAATATGAGATGTAATTTAATTACATACTTGTATTTTTATAACATAACATAATAAATATTTATTATGAGTATTAATTAAATTTTGTGGTAAATAGGAAATAATTTAAAATAAAATAAAACTATATGGTTAGAAGCAATAAATAAGAGAAGAGAAGGTAGAAAATAAATGTTCATAAAGAAGAGCAACAAAACTATAGAAGGAATAGAGAGATAAATAGATATAATCGGATGGACCGGAAAAATTAAAGACGTAAAAAAGGATAAAGAAGAGATGTAGACAGAATACAGAGAAAAATAGCGGAAGGAGAAGGAAAATGAGAGTGGAGAAATAATGGATAAAAACTAATTCAACCATCATAAATGATCCATATCCATCTTGCAAAGATAAAATTAACAAGTTATTCAAGTTTAATTTAATTACTTTCTTTTTAAGATTTCCTCCATTAGAGTTTTTCAATTTTCACCATTGACTTAAGCATCAAAATGCTTGTGTTAGGTCAACTCAAGATTAGTGTCTCTTAATAATAATTCAAGCTCGCGTGTTAATAATAATTCAAGCTCGAGTCTCTTATTATTATTTTTTTGTTTTGTAGCCACGGATAAAACCGTGGCTAATAATATTTGAAAAAATTAATTTTAATTTTGTCCGTGATAAATCCGTGGCTAACAAAACTATTTTTAAAAAATATAAATTAAAATTAGCCACGAATTTATTATTGGCTAACAATGTTACTTTATAAAAATTAATTTAAAATTAGCCAAGAATTTAAGTATTTTACATTGTATATTAAAAATTCATAAAAATGAAAATAAATGAAAATAAAATAAAATAAAAATAAAAACATTAAAAAAATTGGAAATTGCAAAAAAATAAAATAAAACAATATTTTTCCACGAAAAAATCCATGGCTAAGGAAAAAAATAATAAAATAAAAATAGCTTCACCACAATAAATCCTTTGCTAAACCACTTTCTTCAAAAGATAAAAAAAATGGAAATCTTAAAAATAAATTTAGCCACTGATAAATTCATAACTGTATATTTTTTTTCAAAAAAGACATAACCTTAGCCACATATTTTTCCGTGGCTAAGAGTCAAAATTAGTAGTTGGCTTTTCCCAAATCAATCATTTTCGTCAATTAATTTTGACGAAAATATACAATTAAAATAATATAACTTGAAAATTACTCAATATAGTTGATCTATTTGTTTTAATTAGTTTTTTGATAATTTGTGATAAGTTAATTGACGTTAGTATATAATTGTTACATAATCGCTGGAAAGAAAAACGTAATTCATGAAATAAATTGGAATATTTAACTCATAACTTAAAATTTATTAAGTGATATTGTAAAATATGATAAGTATAATTAAAACAATTTGAATTTGAAACAGTTTAAACTAAATAAAATGGCCGAAATGTGGAATCGAACGACATGTTGCAATGATTAGCGATGGAAAAATCATCGCTGAGAGGAGTCTCTTTTGGCGATGGAAATTTCCGTGGCTAGTTCTATCACCACTTAATGAAAATTGGGCACCAATTTTACACTACAAAAAAAATGCATTTTAAGTAACAAAGTAATGGTAACCAATGTATATTTTGTCACTAAAATTTGGTTTTTTGGTGCAAAATATGATTTTGTTACCAAAATGTTACTTTTTAGTGATGATAATGACAATTCAATATAAAAGGCAATAGTTTGTTACCAAAAAGTCAAACTTTAGTGACCACAAGGGATATTTGTTAGAAAAATAAATTATTATTACCAAAAAATTACTTTTTAGTAATAAATGGAAATATTAATTACGAATAGTATAGTGTTGTTACTAAAATTAGTTTTTATTTGTGACAACTTTGAAATTTGTTATGAAACTTTAAACATGATTTATAAGATATACTATTTTATAGAGCAGTAAGATTTTTTAATAACCACTTTGCATATTTGATGTCAATGGACTATTGAAACCCGTTTGGATGTGCTTTCTTAAGAGAAAAAACACTTATTTTTTGAAAAAATAATAGCACTTCAGAGAAAAAAAAAAGTGTTTGGATGGGCATTAAAATTTTGTTTGTAATTTTGATTTTTATCCATTTATTTTTATAGTGGCTAAAAAATACAAAAATACAAAAATTAGTAAGATTAATAAAATTTATTCACATAATTTAATATATATTTATATAGATAGTCACACATAATCTTAGTTATAGTTAAATATCGAACAGGTAAAATATTCGGTATTCAACATATACGTACATATTACAAATATTTTTCAAAAGTTACGGTGAAAAAATTGGCTAAATATTATGCAAACGGGTATTATACGATTTATTAAAAGTACGAGCACAATACGGAAGTGAAAATATATTCGAGAGTAAAATACGACTTATTTTGATATTATGTTCACATAAATTATGTTTTTTTATGTAATATATAAGATAAAAAAAGATTATTTAAAACTATTCATTAAATTATTTAATTTATAATTATCATATAAATTATATATAATTATTAATATTTTTATGAAGTATTACAAATTTTTTATTTATATGATATTCATTTTATAATTATCATAAATTTTGACATATTATACCAATAAATATTTTATATATTATAAATCTTGAAACGAATTTAATAAACTTTCATGAAATGAAAGTATTATTTTATCAAGTATTATATAGAATATGGTATATTAAACATTGTTATATTAAAAGTTATGAATATTATTCATTAAGTTTAGAATATGTATGAAAAATAAAAGTATTTTTTAATTATTCCTATATACAAGTACTACATAAGTATAGCACGTATTTTAACTAACAAAGCTCTTATAATTATCTGAATTTATTTAATTAATTCATAATTAATTAATTAAATTAAAATTAATCAATGGAGGTAGAAAACAAATAAGGATAATAAAACAACAGAATTATCAATAAAATAGCAATTGGCATAGCGACAGCCAATGGACAAACTATACATGAGGTTGGAAGTTCGAATCTCTTCAACGACAAAACAAAAAATTATAACCTGGTCAATGTGCAAGTCAAGGTCCGGTGTTGGAGTTTGGCCTGTGACTTAGCTTTTTTGTGATGATTTTCTTTTTTTTTTTTTTCCATCACAAAATACCTTTTTGTGACAAAAAATGTAATTTGTTACAAAAATATTTGTAACAAAAACTAAAAGTCATTACAAGAACTTTTAGCATCATGCTTTATGGTAAAAATTTTGGTAACGAAAATATTCGTTACTAAATATTATAGTAACAAAAAATATACTTTTTGTACAGAGGGTTATTTTTTTTGAGCGCGTCAAACTAGCCACTGTTTTGTGACTTTTAATTTGTGGCTAGATTTTTTCATGGAATATTGCAACCCGTGGCTGTTGGCGATCGATTTTGTCCGTGGCTAAATTTCGTGGCTATTTTTCTATTTTCTAGTAACGTTCCAATGATCCGATCCACTTGAGCAATTTGGTTTAGGAGGTTTGCTTATGATTCCAAAAGGTTTATTTGATTCATTAGATCAAATTTAGGTTCAGAAGGATTGTCTCCAATAAAGAACAAGTCCGACCCTTCGTAGCTTCGATTTTTTTCAAGTTAACAAACCAAAGAGATTAAATTAAAGCAGTTACTATTTTAATTTAATGTTTTATATGATAGTATAAATCACATAAGTTGACATTATCTTAAAGAAAATTTGTATTGGTGGAATGCGACCATATTTTCTCAAATAAAACCTGTCTATTAATTTAACCTTAGAAGCTTAGCCACGAGCTGTAGGCCCTAAGTGTTTCAGACATTTTATTCGTTCCTATATCATATATATAACAATGGCTTTAGTTATATGATTAGATGTTTCATCAGACCTCTCTATAATTCCAGTGCGTTTTCTAATTTCATCCGCTTTTGGTCAGAAGCTTATTTTATTTTGCCACCTAACCCGATTTAAAAAAAAACTGAAAGAAAGAAATAAAGAAAAGAAAAGAAACCTGTAAAATATATATCTTTAATATTCAATTAATACTGAGTTTTTAGTTTATCACTTTTCTTGTATTACAAGTTTGTAATGTTTTACAAATATTACTCTTTACAATAATTAGGCTTTGTTTGGTAGGGTGGAAAATAGGAGGAAGGGGAGGGGAATGAAGGAAATTGGAAGGAAAATTTATATTTTCCCTTGTTTGGTTGTGGGAAGAAAGGGAAGGAAAAAAATTGAGGATGGAAAAATAAGCATGGGGCCCATTGATTTTTTTCCTCCCAAAATTGGACGGAAAATGAGAGGAGAATAACGTAAGGATCTCTATAAAATAAGATTTTCAAAATTACCATATGTATAACTAGGTGTTTAAATAATATTGCATTTTCTACTAGCATGGATCCTTACGTTTTTTAAATAGCAAATGCGACGTGTTCATTTGTATAATACATTAAAATTATATTTCACATTTATTTATTTATTTATTATTAAATTATCTACAACATAATTATATTTATAATTATATAATAAGTTTATAGTTGTCATTTGATACAATGTAAACAAATATTTCATTATATTAATTTATATATTTTATTTACATTATATTTATTTATTTTAATACATGAATTCATCATAATTATGACTTATAATGATATAAGGATATAGTTGTCATTTAATACAGAAATCATTTTCTTTCCTTCCACTTTTCCATTCAAACAAACAAGACAAAATGAGTAGATTTCTATTTTCCTTCCATCTATTTTCCTTTCAACCAAACATACTTGTGGAAAATTAAAATGCACCCATTTTCTTTCCTTTCATTTCCTTTTCTCTCATTTTCTTTTCTCTCTATTTTCTTTCCTCTACCAAACGCAGTGTAAATATGGCAAAAGAACTAGTCTCTCATGTCTAAACAAACAAGTTTTGGCTTTTACATTATGTTTGGTTCTAGGATTTTAGGAGGGAAAGAAAAAGAAAATAGGAAGAAAAAGTATTTTTCAATATTTGGTTAATAGGGAAAAAGAAAGGAAATAGTAAGGAAAGGAAAAATAGAAAGAAATATAACATAAATTGAGAAAAAAAATATTTTCCTTCCAATTAGGTGAGGAAAATGAAGGAAAATCATTACTCTCTCTAACACTCTTTCACTTTTCAAGTTCTCACCTCATTTTTGTTGTTCAAACTAATTGATTGTTTGGATATATTTCATGAGGATCTTTTTTTTTTGATACAGTTAATTGATTGTTTGGATTTTTTTGGGTGTGTTTTTATATTTTTCTTTAATTTATAATAATAACCAAACAAAATGGAAGACAATTCTCTAAAAAAATTATTTTTCTCGTTGTTTTCTTTAACAACCAAAAAAAATAGAGAATTTTAAAATTCTTATAGCTTCTTTTTCTTTTCTTAACATTTTCATTTCCTCCTAAAATCTTAGAACCAAACGAAGCCTTCAGGAAATTTTAGCCTTAAGATCTTGTATTTTCTTAAGGAGATAATAATAGAATTTGATGTAATGAATATACCAAAAAGTTGAACACTAAATATATATCTTAAATAGTTGAATTGACTCAACAATATTGTGAACTATGGCTAGAGACGTTTTTGGTTGAGAAGGGCTTCTACTCAATAATTTACGTCCAACCAAACAAAATTTTGGTAATTTTAATGTGGCCCAACTTCAGTTAATGTGACGTATTTGTAATATTCAATCGACCATAACCCACATTCGTGGCAATCGAATCTTGATCATTTTATTTTATAAGTCTGCATTTTATCATTGAGGTAAGGATTATTAAGAGTTATTTGTAATATTAGATTATCAAAGTTTGTTTTTATCAACGAAGATTTTTTAATACGGAAGAATATTATCATCAAACAACGTATTATGTATTTTTTTTACTTTCCAAAGTTATAGTTTCACAAATATATCTTATTTCATATTGCATAAATTATTTTATTTTATTCTTAATGTTATGACTAATTAAGATAATTATATTGTAAAAATTTGACATTAAATTTTGAATATGTAAAAAATAATCGATGGAGAGTAGTTGCCTATACGCATCCCACAACGCTCATCCCAAATTTATTCGAACCCAATAGAAGTGTCAGATGCCGGAGATTCATGAAAAAAAAAAAAAAAAAGTCTTTGCCCCTGTTCGGTGAACTTAACTAAATCGCAAAAAATGTCTTTGCCCTTCGTTCAGTGTTGACTTTTTAGGATGTATATGGTAAATTTGATCTCGATAATATATTGTTCGGTAATCTCACGTTAAAAAATCTTTATAAATTACACGCATTCTTGTAAATGGGGTACATGGATGAGATTTTACAAGAATTTAGATTTCACTTGTACATTACGATTCGTTTGGTTTGGGCAGATTAGCCTAGATTTGCGCTTTTCATCATTGATTGTGGATTGTTCAGTTGGAAAGATTATTGTGGATGAAAAAATGGGTTATCTTGGCTGAGCCACTACTATTCGCAAAATTTGGCAAGATTAATGTCTTGGGGCGGGGGGTGAGATGGAGATAACGAAGTTGGATATTGGTTTTGGTAGACTTTTGCAATTACAACCATATCCCCAATTGTATTTTGTGCGTTTACAATTTTATCATCCGAAAAATAAAAAGTTATAGATCTGGTGGGAAATCCTAATTTGGGAGTTTCATAACCCTGCAGCGATGAACCTTACTTGCGAACAAAAGCACAAAGGAATTCTCATCCTTCGATCAGAATTGGGTAAGCGTCGGGTAGGGTTGTAAATGGATAACTGAAAATCCATTTAGCATTCGCATCCGTATCTGTTTTTAGGGTATATTATCTAAATTCATATAAAGTGGATATTATCCATATCTGATTACAAGTATCCGAACAATAAATGGATACGGATATGGAAATTGCATATCCATTCCGTTTAATATCCGCTCCAAATATGTATTCAACGAATATATTCGTTTAATTATATCTGTTATCCGTATTTGATAAATAACATTATTATTATTATTATTATTATTATTATTATTATTATTATTATTATTATTATTATTATTATTAGTGTGTGTATATTCTGATGTCTTCTTATAAATAAAATAGATATAAAAACATCTAATTGATTCATATTTTTCATAATTTACAATGAAATAAAAATATAAATAAATATATTAACTTTACTTATATTAATGAGCATATAATATACTTATATATATATATATATATCTAAATTTCAATTAGATAAGTTATATAAATTTTATTTGATTTTTTATTTATATAAACAGATTGGGATATTTGGATAAGCGAACTCAGATATTCAACCGAATATTTGGATAATTGTAAATGGAAACGAATATTTGAATATCTGAAAATTATCAATTTTGTCAAATTTTCAAAAATACTAAACGGATTCGGATATATCTCAATTCGCAAAATATTCGTCGGATTCGGATATAAGGTTTTGAATATCCATCAAATTCGGACACGGATATCGAAAAATTTAATCGGATATGGATTCGGATATTGTATATCCGCTCCGTTTAATATCTGTTTACACCCCCAGCATCGATTAAGCCTTACTACAGAAATATTTTGCGTCTTCTTGTTTTGGGTATAACATCTTCACGTTGTCTATATCACTGTCATATACATACAGAGGAGAATAAATTAAAATCCAAATGCACGAGTAGGAGACTACACGAAAAAGCTCTCCAAATTTTCTTTCTAGTTCCTCACATAAGATACATTCCTCTTCTGCAGGAACCACTACTCTAACCAATGGGGGATCTCTTATCATCGGGAGTCGCTGCACAGTGCAATCTGAAGTCATGCCCTATAAACACAATATCTTTGTAAAAAGGTCTTTATTATTGCAATTGACTTCTAAGGACCCATTTATAATTCAATTTGTGAGAAGAAGGGCAATTTAGAAAATTTAAGTGCTCGTCTTATGATTATAGATTTGATCTTGCAAACTGCACACAATACTCCTTTATCTCATAGGGAAACGAATCTCAATAATTTAGTAATTCAACCAACTAAACAAGTGCCTTAAATTGTGGGTAATCTCCACTTATCTCTAATACAAAGATTAGCACCATCTAATTAATCTAGACAACCAAACGAACCCTAAATGATTTAGATTGTAGATATTATAAATGTAAATATTTTTTAAATACATTCAAAGTATAATTAATGTTTTTGACTGTTCAATGGATAAGTAGAATGTAAAGCTAGATTCACATAAGTATTCCTTGATTGAGATAAGATTCAATAAGTCTGTCATTCATAGCCCTTAATAATATAATTCTCAAAATAAGATCTGCATGTCACATTTAATTTCTCATCAAATTCATGAAAAAAATTTACTCAAATTAATTTGGTGGATCCCAACAAATCAATAACGATTGTATTACACTAATTATAATTATTGTTTCAGAATTATGCATTAATTACATGATAAATATAATATATTTACTATATTCAATTAAATGGTCACTAGGCTACAAATTCAGTGGTAGAAGTTGAACAGACATCATTAAGGTTTTGAGTTTGAACCTTCTTGTCATTTCTCATTCCCTGTTGATCGAGCCTTCTTGTCATTTCTCATTTCCTTTCGAATAAATGTGAATATATAGTGTCTCAACTGACATGTATAAAATGTCCAGAATTAATTGTATTAAAATTCAATCTAATGGGATATGAACAGGAATCTAACCAAGCAAAATAGCAATTCTATCGTGGTCATGAAAACTTCAAAACATGCAACTACCATTATTCCCATTACAATAACAGTTGGTGGATATAGAGAAATAAGAAAAAATCTAATAAAAAAAATCAATCAGGACAAAATTTACAGTGAATCGCAGAGATAAGTCCTAGGAATGGCATTCAGCCACGTATGCAATATGATGATTTTCTTAGGCTCTGTCAATGCCACGTGCCCTACTGACTTTGGGTTTATAGAAAAAATCAGCCAGCGTTAATGGCCATAGTGCTGCGTTGATGTTTACACTTCACTTCCTCAATAACACCAAACATATTCAATTAATAAAAGAAGATAAGATCAACAAGGCCCCAAGACTATATAATATTTCGGGCTCGATTATCCGCTGAAATGTGAAGGTTTTTATTTTTTTTCATAATAATTTATTTAACTGTGTTTTCACTATAAAAATATATTTTTTTAGTAATAAATTAATTTATTATAAATTTAATAAATATTTTTTCACTAATTATTTTTTAAATTTTTTTATACTAAATTTGGTTGCTAATCAGTTTTAATCTTCCGGTACATATTATATTATATATTTTTCTCTATTCATTAATACACGACATACGTCTCGATGGACATCAAAAATAAGGAAAATAAATATTTAAAAAACTTTATATATCATAAATTTTTTTTATTTCTTATTTTGACTGTTTATCAATATACGTAATATATATTAATAAATAGAGTACAAAATGGAGCAGAGGATCCGAAATGACTTTCTTTTAGTGTATGCGATGGTGCAATTGAAAATATTTATATTCATAATAAAAATATAATTGAATTATAGTATACAACGATATAGCATATGAGATCTTTTATTTTAAATTGTGTTTCATTTTTTATTTCAATATATGAATATACACAAAATATAAAAATTTCAAATTAAATATATAATTTTAAAAATAATTATATATATATATATGATATGAATATGAATTATAAAATGAAAGATAAAATATTCTTTTAAATTTGAGGATCTTGTCCGATGATATAGTTGAAAATTAAATGTACATAAAATATAAAAATCTCAAATTAAATATATAATTCAAAAATTAATTTTATATATATAATATGAATATGAATTATAAAATGAAAGATAAAATAATTTTTTAAATTTGAGGATCTTATCCAATGATATAGTCGATAATTTTCGATTCGTATAATAAAAATTTAATCAATTTACTAAAAAAAGGATAAGTTCAAAATAACTCCCCATACCCCCACGCCACCCCACCCCTCCCATCCCCTCCGCTCCCCTCACCTCACCCCCTCTGCCTTTTCTTAATGGTCACTCTACTCATAACACACTATTCATGCTTAAAAGCCCCCCCTCCCAAACATTAAATTCCACCCACCAATCTAACTATATTCTTCTCGACTCACCATTTTCTCACGCACACACACACACCGACAATTAAACCTCATGGTCTAGAGGAAAATTAAAAAAATAAAAATAAAAAAGTAAAAATCGACAAGAATGACGATTTCCGACGCGGTGGTGGGCAATTTGACGACGCTGTACCTGTTGGTGATTGCGGCGATGAAGGCGTACGGGCTGGCGGTCGGCCGGAGCTTCAGCGGCGTCTGCGTCCTCGTCGTATCCACGGCGGTGGTGGCGGCGATCCTCATCGTCAGCCTTACCTGGGATGTGTCCCGCAAGGCCACGCACGCGCTCGTGACGGCGGCGGCGGCGCGCGCCCACGACGGCCACGAGATGTGCCGCGGCGGCATCTGCTGGCACGGTGTCGCCGTCAAATCGCCGGCGTCTCAGGTCCGATTCCGCCTCCCTCAGCACCATAATCATCCTTGAAAAAAATTAATGTAATTAAATCAGAGTGATGATGATATTGGGTTCCCGAAGTTGTGATTTGATACTAATTGAAATCGAATTAAATCGAATTTGGAGCACAATGTCACCATCTTATCTCTTTTAGGTTGAAAAAAATTATAAAAAAAATAAAATAAAAGAGAGACACGGTCTACTGTATAGTCTATATAGGTCAAAAGATATAGAGAAATAGTTACCATTTTCTTTTATTTTCCCCCTTTTTGTTTCATCAAGAAATTACGACTTTTTCTCTTTTCTTTTTTTTTTTTTGTTTCACTTTCTTTTTGTTTTTATTGTATTCCATTAGCAGTTTGTGCGTAGATAGCTAAGTGTGAAATTTTCGTGTGTTCATGTGTAATTCTGATAAATTTTGCTGTATGTATGAAGGGAAATGTGTTGTATATTGATATTGCTCAAATGTTGTTTTGTTTTGACGACATTGTCATGATTTCACGCCGGATTTTGAAGATAACGGCAGCTGCAATGTTCTGAAATCCGGACCGAATATGGAATCACCTATTTTATTGGTTATCGATTCAATCAATTCAATTGGTTTACAAATCAAACTATTACATCATATTTCAAACAATATCATTCACAAACTATAGATAAACTATTACAATAAACTACTATTAAAGTAGGATAATAAACTACCATAAAGGTAGAAATAAAGTCCACACATTCATCGATGGGAATCGAACCCAAGACCTTTAGAATCTTGGGGCTTCAGCTTTGCCAGTTGAGCTAGGCCTCATCGGCCAATCAATTCAATTGGTTAGACATCATAATAAATTATAAGATATATTTAAATACATATATAAATATATAGATATGATGTCATAAATATTAATAAAAAATATAAAATATGCAATTTAAATATCAAAAATACATAAAAAAAAAAAAAAAAAAGCTTTCTAACTTTTTATAATTTTTTTAAATTTTATTAAAAAATATCATTTTACACCAAATATTTAACTAAATTCAAAAAAATATTAATTATAAGAAAGTAAATAATTTATTATTTGTATTCAATAAGTGGCAAATTTAGTTTGCTTTACGTCAACAATTCCATCAATATTTAATCACCCTTGAAATAATGCCTCAAATAAATTAAATGCACCATCATAAAATACAAAAATGAATATCATTATCACATTATTTTGTTTTGACTTAGACCAAGATTGAATTTTGGCCATTGAATTGTAATTTGGAAAAAAAAAATAACTAAAATTTCAACAACTAATAACCATCATCAATAGTAGATTTATTGAAAAATTTTAATTGCACAATTTTTTGGAAGATTATTTAGGGCATATATATTTTTGCCGACACAAAAAATTGAAGAAACAATAATAAAAATACTTGGAGAACTTATCCATGGTTGTCGATCTTGGATTTTCTATTTTTTTTCTGCTATTGATTCGATTTTTTTTTTAAAAAAAGATTTTTCTTTTTAAGAAAAGGTGAATTTTGTTGTTCTTTTGGGGAGAAGACAGAAGAATGAAGATGAGAAGAAAAGAAGTCAAAGAGATTGCTGCTTAATGCGGGCTAGCAAACAATCCTTAAAAAAAGATGAGTCTTTTTTTTATTTTTGAAATACAACCCGCTAGTTCAAACTAATCGAATTGGCATCGGTTATTAGTCAGTTTGGACTGATTTGCACCGGGTCAATTTAAGGATTGGGTTTTTGGGGTCAGTCGGACCGAACAGATCTCCGATTTTCGATTTAACTTAGCCGGTGCAGTCCATGTTTAAAAACACTAGGCAACAAAGTGGTGAGCATGAATTATGGTGCTGATAACATAATCAATGATTTCAAACATAAATTGTACCAATTTGATGGTTTGTATATAATATTTTTTTGTTATACTCAGTGATGTGATTTTTTCGTATAATATTATTTTGTTATATTCAATAATACACATTCCTTATATTGATAAACGATTAAAATTTAAAAAAAAAGCATAAAGTGTATTGGTTAGCGTAATTGATAACATGTCATTTTTATCAAATTTAGATCGCATTTGCACTTATTTTTATTAAATCTGGATTTTAAATTTGTTAGAATTTCACCAAATTAATTTTTCACTTGTTGCAGGTGAAAATTGATGAAAAATAGCTCAAAAAGGGCCTAGAGATAATAAAAAGTGCAAAGAGATATCATACAATGGAGTTAGGAGGCTAAACATGAAAACAATTATGTTCATTGCATAAGGCGTGATCACGCCTTGTGGCCAGAATTTTCTATGCGGTAATAGAAAGCAAACATCTAGTTATGATAAGAGTTCTATTTGAAAACAAACTCGCTTCTTGCCTAAAATTTTTTGGTTTTCCAAAAAAATTTTCTAGTCCTGTTAGAAATTATATATACACGCTCTAAGACCTTATCTAGACACTTTTGATTCTAGTTACAGTTTACTTAGAAAATTTCAGCTTCTATATTTTAAAGTTATATTCATGACCATGCGTGGCTAACTACTTTCTTCAGTCAATAAGTAATTTAAGCCAAAGTTTTGTTAATGAATTGTGAGATCTAATCGGTTTATTTATCTTTTACTTTTATGAAATATATGTGTATTTTTCTGTAATATTTCAGGAAAACTCCATCCTTTAATGATATTTTATTATTCGTTTAATGTGGTCCGTTGTTCGTTGATAAAATCGCATATATCCAGTTCGTTAGATTAAATCCGTAATTGTTTAATTGAACCAACGTAAGTGAAAAGTAGTATAATTCAATTGGGTCAAAACTTTTGAATTATACTACAAAAAATACATAATCTAGTTTCGAATAACCACATTTGTAGGTTTGTTGGTTAGGATTGTGTCTTTCTAGTTTTTAATGTTGTTAACGAATTAAACCTATCGTTTGACTAGAATTATTTATTAATTTGGAATTACTCATTATGTTTGCATATTTAATCTATTATGAAGAAAAGATCAGGTTGAATGAGTTATTTGAAAATTATAACTAATCTATTGTTATCTTTGAATCGATGACCAATCCATGAAAACATTATACAAAAAATTACCCTTAACTGAATTTTTATTCATATAGATTTGTTTTTAATTAATTCATTGCTCCTATCTTATTTTGTTGACTTTTTGTCCAAAACCCTCATTTCTACTTTATTTTCAAATATTTAGATATCTTAGGAATTCGTCAATAAGTTCTTCCTTTTAGGAACAACTTTGCTCACTTTATTTATAATTTTAATTATGTTTAGAGTAGTAGAATTTATTTTTGATGAACTCGACACCCATCAACAATTAAAAGTATTAAATGAATTAATAAGTGTAACAAAAAATTATATAAAATTTATATGTGTATATATGTATATATGAAAGATTCTAACTGAAATCGTACAGGTGATGGTTTTCTAGCCCTGTTAGTTGGCGCAATTCTTGGCTTTACAGTTGGACATGAGTCACGATGCATTGATAGTTGCACTTGAGACCGAGTTCTAAGATTTATTTTGATTTGTAGAATTCTTTGTTTGTCTTATTGTATAATTCCAATTCACGAACTTGGTGTGAAAATAAATAGGCACAACGGCAATGAATTTACATTCCGCATTATATATATACTTCGATTTACTGCTAGTATGTCACTATCAATGTATGTCAATATTTTCAAGAAATCAACTTGAAATTGAGCTGGCAAGTACTAGAATTCAAACTTCTATTCAATCATCTGGGTGGGAGATAAAATATATCTTTTCATCGATGAATTCCATGCTACATTTAATATACTGTGTAGAAGGGTTGCATGAACTCTATTTTTTTTCAAAAAATGATGTTCTAAAACTAGTGGGTGAATTAAAGAAAGATAATAAAATTGAAATTAAATGAACGCATAACATTTATCCAACTACAAATTGCATTTTACAAGGTACACAGCATCTATAAAACCAATTAGGGGTGGGGTGAAAAGGGGTTGCACCATGTCCTTCTTGTCAAATAGTATAGCTTTTATTAATTTTGATAAGTAAAGAATTGCTAATATAAAATGTATAATGAGAACTTTTAAGTCAAATCAAGTTTAACCACATCGATCAATCACGCTTAGTTTGTATTAGATTTAACTAGATTAGATTTTCATCGTCAATGTTATTCTATTTATCATGGGATTTTTGTCATTATGTCCCATGTGATACACATAAATGACAAATTAAATCTCGTGTTATTTTAATAAAAAAAAAATCTTGTTATAATTTAAATTGAACAATTAAAACCCTGCGGTCAAAAGATACATTTCACACGCTAAAAGTACGAAGATTATTATGCTTTTTGGACTGAAAATTACTTTGTTGCCCTTGTATCATATATATATATATATATAACAATTGTCAATATAAATCCTGTGTTAAAAAAATTGCAATATAAACATTGTGTTAAAAATATTGTTAATATAAACTCCGTGTTCAAAAATTTGGCAATACAGACCTTGTGTTAAAAAAAAAATTGTTAATATAAACCTCGAGTCTAAAAATTTAGCAATACAAAGAAAAGGTGACCCAATAGACATATACAAGAAATAGATTGTTCCCGACTTGAATAAATATCAAGATTTATGCACAAACAAATTATTTCCAATATCATTGTCATTTAAAATTGATTTTTTTTTACCCAATAGATATATACAAGAAACAAACTGTTCCCGACATGAATAAATATCAAGATTTCTGCACAAACAAATTATTTCCAATATCATTGTCATTTAAAACTAATTTTTTTTAAAAAAAAAAAACCAAAGAAGAAAAAGAATTAAATTTTGATAGTTCTCTTACTTAGCCATGGCTTCAATTTATAAATATCACCATATCATTCAATAATTAACAACCCCACAATCAAATTTTCATAAACAAATCCAACCCAAAAGGCTAAAATAAATCCTCATAAAACCCTAACCCAAAACAAAGAGAGATCGTAACAATATTCAAACAAACAAAATAATCTAACAATACACATGCAAGATAATGAGAGCACAAATAGGTAAAAAAATTAAAAAAAAAGGGGGAAAAGGGGAAACAAAGATTATACCTTCTCTTCGGGCTTTGAGCTCAAATGCTAGCCTCTCTTGATGATGTTCACAATAATATCCACAACCCAAAATGTTGATGCAAAATCAAGCCAAAAGTTTGAAGAATTTTGGGGTTAGAACGTAGGGGTTTTGTCTATATTTTTTAGGGTGAGGGGTTTTCTTTCAATTACGGGTTTTTACAAAAGTGAAGCTGTGAAGTCGAACTTTAAATTTGAGGAGCTCGTTTGGTATTTTACATTAAAGGGCAAAATAGGAATTTCATATAAATTCTTATCACAAGAAATCAAGGGGCAGAGAGTAAATTTTAAAAATCATAAGGTTTGTTTTGTTCATTAATTTTATACAGGATTTTTTTTTAACAATTATAAATAACACAGTGTTGTATTTTGTAATTAGCTCATTTATCATGTGGTTGATTATAATTTGATCGAGAGATGCCGTTTACTATATAATTGATCGATCGTTATCTTACTAGAAACATCACACCCACTCTCCCTTAGCCTTAACAATGTTTTTCACGGTCAAGATTACGCCTACCCTGATTCCCAAATGCCCTCCTCTTGCTTCGTTTGAACTTCAACTATCCTTTGTTTATGTCTTTTTTACTTAGGATTGAATGTTGTCTTCATCTGAAGCAATATCCTTTAAGACTTTAGCAACAATAGCTTTCAATATAAAAATATCTTTTTTTTTTTTGGTGACAATATATAAAAATATCTGTTGTTCAATTATATATAATCTCAATTGATGTTGTAGTTGGAGTAATGAATGACATGTCACATTCTCTTATAGACCATTGTTGACAGATATGTTAGTTGAGGTTCTTTATTTAACTTCACTTCCCTTGATTGGACAAATGAAATTCAATTTACAATCTATCAAGAATCTTGCAAAGTATTGTGATTTCCATTTTTTTTTTTGGAGAATTCGTTTGGTCTCTGGATAGGGATTAGGAATGTAGAAAAGTGACCACAACAAAATCCAATTGGGTGTCCTGTTCTCATGAGGGAACATATGTGTCTCATGTCTTCGGATTGATTTAAATATCAACTTATCAGACCAACAACATCTTTGTGAGCTGGTGGTGTCTTTAGCTTTTGCGACCAAAAATAGAATGCTTATTTGGTTGCCATCATTTGGTTTGTTCGATGGTAATCGCTTTTTTCCTTTTTCTCCTTTTAACGTGGACGCAAAAATTTATAGTCTTTAATGATGTGGTGTTTTTAAAATACATCAACATGTTTGATTTTGGATTTTCAATTATAAAATGTTAAATTTTAATTATGTGTGGAGTATATAATTAAGATATTTTATAAGTGTGTTTGATTTAGTATTTATAAAATTATTAATTAAAATCTCTCTTTGACCTAAATTATGCAGTATTTAATATATTAAAATTGACTAATTTTATTATTTGGTTATGTCTATTCTGATAAGTGTGGGGGTTTAGTCAAACATCACATGTTGAAATTGAAGACACACTTTTGTTGGAGACGATCCCCGTATGGCTAAAAATGTGCGGTTGTTGACATGAATCAAATGTCAAAATACATATACATGCATTCAGGATAATATGTGCATGGCTAAAAATGAAGAGATGGAGATTGGCACAATTAAAATACCAAAGAGAGCATGTTCTAAAAATATGATTCGAATTTCAAATAAAGCCACCCATTTATTTATTTTTTAAAAAGAGAGTTTGTTGAAAATTCAAGTTATAAAAGGGTTCAAGCGTGCACACAACTCGGCAGTGCCACACTCACCAACCCAACAACAACTACAAGAGGCCATCTTCTTCCAACATCAAAAAATCTACACTTCTTTAATATTTTTAACTCAAAATGAATCAAGATTAGCTTAATATATTGAAAACCGCTCTTGAGGAGGTTATAGCCACACCCATTCTGCTTGAGATAGTATCATCAATGTGATTTTTTGCATAGCATGGCTAGGCCTTAGCTATAACCCATTCTTCCCTTCGAAATGGGTTATCAATTTGTTTTTGTGGTATCTTGCATCTATGTCGAGTGTCATAAATAAAAAATTATTACAATAGCCTATCAATATTCATCTTGAATAGTATAAGTGATCCATGCATTTCTTTGTAGTCATAGCTTATCAATGTTCACCCCAAATAGCATAGGGCATCAATGCAACTTCTTGTATTTACATTTATAAAAATTTTAAACCTTTGTACACCAAATCTTTAAGTCCTACATTAAATTATAGAGAGTGAGAATTTTATATGTAGTGTTTGCCTACTTCGATTCAATTACTTTAATTAAAAGTTAATAAAAGGCGCATTTTACACTACATTTCATTCATTACATTATATGTACACCATTGCACACTGACACGCCCACGCACTACACATTTTCTCATTCCACAACTGCCTACCGCTATCCCATTGGACTTACAAGTTGTGAAATTATGAGCAAACACTCCCAACATCACCTACAGGGAGAGTTTGTTATAAGTCATTTTTACGAATTTGAAATTCAAACAGCATTTCAAGTCGTATTTCGAATTGCACATCAAAATGTAAATTATGACAAATCAAATAATTTTATACGTATATAATTTTATGTGCTGAAATACCACAAACAATTGAATCAAACACACCCCATGAATTATAGGATCATTTTGGCCATACCGTTTATATACTCATATAAACCTCAACTCTTGTAGTTCGACATAATTTATAAGCAACCCGCCTTCATTTTTTCCATTTATTTATTTTAAAAGAGACTTGATACCCAAGCTTGTCAAAAGATCGGTTGCAAAGTAGATCCCCCACCTCAAAATTTTTCTTACTGACTATTGATCAAGATTTTGTGCTCTTCAAACATTTTGACATGTTTTGCTTACCTAAACTCATGCTATAAATATACTTCAATCAAGTTTAAGTGGGGAAAAAATAATGCTGTTTTCATAAATAGCGAAGTCTATTTCTTGAAAATTGTAGCCAGATCTTTGTTTGTTTCATGCTGGTTTATGTTCTACGTGGATATCAACATCATTGGTAACCTTTTAACTCCAATTACTTGTTTGATCTTAGTTGATTAAGTATAACAAATCAAATTTGAACTACGAACGGTTTTTTCGTTCGATAAAATTTGAAATTTAGCTCGATTAATTTAAATATGATGACATATGTATAAAAATATCAAATTATTCGAACTCGATTAGAGTTTAGCTCGATTAAAGCTCGTTTGATCTCGACTCGTTCAATACTTATATCAAACTCAAACAAAATTTTAAATTCGATAAAAAATTCAAATCAAACTTAATGAGTACTTTGTTCAACTCGACTTGATTCGTTTACACCCTGACTTTTACTGCCTAATTATCATTCTATTTGGTGATATAGACACACCCCGAGCTTTCTTGATTGGTATGTTCACTATCTCAAAACCTTCGTTTCAAAAAAAAAAAAAAAAAATCTCGAAACTTGTTAGCCTCAAAATCAAAAAACGTCACTCTTTTGAGTTATGAAACAGGGTATTACTTCAATCAAACAGAATGCAAACGTATAAATTGGACAAAACTGTGATCGCAATATTTATTAATTAGTTCATAACAATCATGGCTCCGGGTTCAAAACTCAGTGTCCAATAAATTGTTTAGTAGATGTATGCAATTATGTGTTACTTTTAATCCTGGTGAACAAAATTATGTAGTTTTGTTAATACAAAAACCTTGGAGAAATTTACAAAATAAGATATACTCAAGCATGCTGACATGCAGAGATTCTTGTAAAAGTTCATTTACTTTTACTTACTGTTTGGGCCCAAAAATAAAACTTTGAAATTAAATTCGGAGTGGGCTAATGTTGGTCCTTTTCGCCACGCCAAAATAAATTAACAAAGGCCCAGGCCACTTCGACGTGTCCACAGAGCCCATGTTGGAGGCCTAGGCCGAAATGAAATCACGGCCCATGGCCCAGTCGGCCAAAAATATAGAAATAGAAAATAGATTATAAATTTAAATTCAAACCCCTCACTTTTAGGAGTTGTTAGATAGAAAATAAGCACATGCCTAAAATAAAGGCCATATGGTGCTAATATTTGAAATTTAAATAAAGATGGCAGCAACTGCCACTTCTAAGAATAAGGCCGGCCATTCATCTTTTGGCCATGTTTGAATAAATCATTTCCAGCTCCAAGAATAAAGGAAGGCAGTTGCAGCCTGAAGTCTATAAAAGGAGCCGGATTCTTCACATCAAGGACATCAACAAAAAATCAACACACAACGTCAATCAATCAAACACAACAACAATCAAGAAGTCTACACTTCTGATTCTTTTTAGCTTAAAATGAACAAAGAATAGCTTTAGTTCAAGTAGGTAGAAAACCGCTACGGGGTGTTTGTAGCCATATCTCATTCGGCTCGAAGTGAGGATATCAATGCACTCATTCCGTAACGTCACGAAGTCGTAGCCATCACTCACTCGGATTGGGCCCGGTTCGAGGTGAGATATCAATGCGGCGGAGTGGTACCCAGCATTCCTATCGAGCGCATGCATGAAGGGGAGTGCAGACGAAGTCAATCAATGCTCGTCGGAGTGAACAGCCTCTGAAAACAACCACAGGTAGATATGGCCGGAGTCATCAATGTGTCCGATTTGTAGCTAGAGTTCTTAGGGACCGCTCAATGCATCTCTGTCATAGATATGGCCCGAGTCATCAATGCGTGTGTGCGTAGTCGAGTCCTGTAAGGTCCACATGGCGAGTAGCTGTCGTCTTCTAATGTATTTCCTTTTCGATTTAAGCTTTCTGACCCTTTTCGATTTTTGATAGTGCTAAATTATTAAGTCCTACATTCAGTTGTAGGCAAGTAGAACCTCAGGGGTAGTGTTTGCCTACTCCAATTCAATCGCTTTTCAGATAGAAGTCTTGGGCGCATCACTGCTTCATTTCGATTCACATTAATTCCATTTCGAACCACCTCACATTCACTCTGAACCACAAGACTTCCACTTGTGTGCTACTGCACACTGGCACGCCCGCACCCGAGCACAAAGAAGCTCACTTCGAATCGGCTGTTTTCCCATCGAACTCGGCCGGTTCGAACCCTGAGCGGCCACTTCGGCGCGGCCGGAAGAAATTTATGCAAACACTTACTAAGAGTCGAGAGCATCTATCGTAAGATATTATAACGGTGTTGAACGCAATCAAACTTTTTATCATGATCTATATTTAATCATTTTTATCCATGTTTTTGTTAACCTAAACCAGCACAAAATGGTTTTCAATTATCAAGGATTTACTAGTTGATTTCTAACGCCACGAGCAAATCTAGAGATAGTAGTGGAACGGATTTGATAAATCCCGAAACCCATCTTGTCAAGATCTCAATGCATGGACCGAACATTCACCCTGAATCCGACTTTATTAGACGTATTTTAAATTTTAAAGATATTTAGAAATATTTATAAAAGCACTTAACTCTCTGAATTATGATTGTTTTTAACTTTTCATACTTTGTCATATCAACTTTATATTTTTCACACTTATCGCTTTTGAGGTGAATCACCTTTTGAAACACAAAAATAAAGGAAAAGCTGGGTTCATGTCTTTGACACTCGATATTAGCAGAGCGTACGATAAGATAGAATGGAGTTTCTTGAGGGCAATTCTAGTACAATTCAGTTTCCCTATAAGACGTGTGCAGATGATTATGGATTGTGTTACTACGGCCTCGTTTTCTTTTATGCTAAATGTTGCATACTTTGGTTATTTGGTTCCACAAAGGGGGGTCAGACAAGGAGACCCCCTATCTCATTTATTTTTGATGTGTGCAGAAATGTTGAGTTGCATGATTCAAGAGGAAGAACGGATGAACAGGATTCAAGGAGTGATAGTTAGTAAGCACGCGCCGAGCATTTCTCACCTCTTGTTTGCCGATGACACTCTAATCCACTATAGGGCGTCCAGGGAGGCCGTAGCATGTATTACAAGAGTTCTAGACACCTTTGCTCATGTGTCGGGGCAACGGGTAAATAAGCAAAAATCTGCCATAGTGTTCAACTGAAATATGAGCTCGCCAGACCAAGCTGTGTTGTCAGATCTTTTGGGAATTCGACAAGTTGAGCATCATGATGTATATTTGGGTTTTCCATCTCAGGCGGGAAAATCAAAGAAAGCGTTATTTGCTTATATTAGGGATGGCTTATGGAAGAGAATTGATGGATGGTCCGAAAAAAATCTTTCCACAGCGGACAAGAAAGTGCTAATAAAATCGGTGTTGCAGTCAATTCTGACATATGCAATGTTAGTCTTTCGGATTCCAGTCACTTTTATTCGAGAAATTGAATCGATGGTCAAAGGATTTTGGTGAAGAAACAAGAGAACCAAAGGGATTCATTAGATAACATGGGACGAGTTATGTCGGGGAAATCACGATGGAGGTTTAGGTTTGCACGATTTGTGGTCTTTTAACATGGCATTATTAGCAAAACAAGCGTGGAGGCTCATGGTAAATTCATACCAGTTCAGATCTTCTGTTACATAATCTTGTTACATCTTCTGTTACACTCATCAATACGCGCCACGTGTATTGATGAGCGGTCGAGATAAGAAAAGAAAAAAATTGGTGATATGGAAAAAAAATATAAAGATTCTCTTTTTTATCTCGACCGCTCACCAATACACGTGGCGCGTATTGATGAGTGTAACAGAAGATGTAACACGATTATGTAACAAAAGATCCAAACTGAATTCAAACAGCCTAGTCGCACGGGTTGTAAAGGCAAGTACTATCTGCACTCCAAACTCGGCTTTAGGCCTTTGTTCAAATGGCGGAGCATTTGGGAGTCAAAAAGATTCATGGAAATTGGGTCAAGATGGTGTATAGGAAATGATGAGCGAGTGCGCATTTGGGAGGATCGATGGATTGATCGGCCTCAAACTTTTAGGCCGATCACCCCTCGACCTCTCGAACCCACTCTCACATAAGTAAAAGAGTTGATCAATCCAATTACAAGACAATGGGATCGTGAGGTGCTGCAAAATACTTTTTAGCAAGTGGACGAAGAGATGATTCGGTCCAGTCCATTAGGAGTGAGAGATCGGGAAGATAGGTTGATGTGGCATTACATGAAGGACGGGAATTTTTCGGTAAAAAGTGCATATCACTTGATATTAGCCTCAAAGGAACAAGAATTAGGTAAGCCAAGCGAAGGGGTGCCTCAACTATGGAAAAGGATCCGGAAGGCACAAGTGCCCCCAAAGGTCCGTCTACTATCATGGCGTCTCCTTCGGGGCATTCTGCCAAATGCATCGAATCTTAGGCTGCATCATTTTAGTGATGAGTTCTTTTGCCCATGGTGTGGATCGTCGAGTGAGGATAACTATCACACTTTTAGAGTATGTGATTATCCGAAATTCCTTGCCATCAACTTTGTGGTTCATCAAATAGCCTGAAGAAGTGGTTCGAAGATTAGTTGTGGCAATTGGACCAATAGGAGGTAGCACTGTTCATAGTGTTGTTGTGGGCGGTGTGGTGGAATAGAAATCGTGCCATCCACGAGAACACTTCCTTATCTCTGGACGAGTTAGTGAGATTCACAAAAGATTATCTTAAAGCGTTCATGGATGCGACTAGTGCAATGAAGCACACTATGCAAGAGGGGCTGTAGGAAAAATGGAGACCATCGCCAACTGGAAAGGTAAAAATCAACTACGAAGGGGCCATTTTTGCTGCATCTGAAGAGGCTGGTTTCGGGATGGTATCGCGTGATGAGGAAGGACCTATTCTCGGCTAGCTAATTGATCGGAGAGCTGGGGTTTCAAATTCTCTCCACACAGAGACGCTGGCAGCAATGGATGTAATAAAATGGGCTAATAGGGAGGGTTGGATGCAGGTGGTTCTGGAAGGAGATAATCTAGAATTGACAAAAAAGCTTTGATTGAGATCGGATGAATCCTCATGGCTCGGAAATTTGTTGTACGATCGTAGGGAAGAGTTTAGTGTTTTTAATTCTATTCTTGTTAACCACGTGCACCGCGATGGCAATACCGTGCCACATTTACATGCTAGGAACGTGGTGTCTTCGTTTGAAGGCTCGGCGCATATTCCTGCTTATGCCTCGATTGCTGTAACAAACGATTTGCTTGAGTAATAATACTTCTCATGTATTTCTTTCGAGAAAAAAAAAATTCAAAATTGGCAACTCCTCATTTAAGCCTTTCTAATAGGATATGGATCATCATTTATTTTATTCCCAATCAAAGCAATACTTTATGAGAATTCAACCCAAAATTTTAGCATGTTTTCGAATGAAGAATTTGAAACTAGCACTACTCAGCTTTTTAAGTAGAAACCTTTGAAGAAAAATAATTTTTCCACGCATTTTTTTTAATTGAAAACTAAGCATCCATAACTTCCTAATATTTTATGGCTTATATTTTATTTCTCCCCCAATCAAAGCATTTTATGTGACAATTCATCCCGAGACCTGTAACATTTTTGACAAAGAACCCAAAAAATGGCGCTACTCAATTTTTTAAGCACAACTCTTTGAAAAAAAAAATGATTTATTAACACTTCTTTTTTTTTTCTTATTGAAAACTAGATATCCATAGCCTTCCAACGGTATACCGCTTATAATTTATTTCATTCCTAATCGAAAGCAGTTTTTCGTGACAATTTCAGTACCCCAAAATTTGTAATATTTTTGGAAAAAAAATCAAACTGGCACTGCTTGATTTTTTTAAATATGGCTTTTTTGAAAAAAATGATTCCTTAACATCGTTTTTTTTTTTTGTGTAAACTAAACATTTACAGCTTTATAATGACATATGGCTTGTAATTTATTGAAATCCTAATTAAAGGAATTTTTTGTGACAATTCAATTCAAGTATGTAACATTGTTGCACCAACTACCAGTTGGTCTAGTGGGATGAGACGCTAGATCCCTTAAGCAACGTCAAGGGTTCAAACCTTAACATTGTGAATGGAGCAAATGGGTCGGGAGGGTCTCCCCATAATGGGCCTCTGTAGTGCCCGATCCTAATTAGTCAACCAATGAGCTAAAACCGGGTGGATAAAACTAAAAAAAAAATGTAACATTGTTGCAGAAAATAAAAAGTGAGATAGAAAAAGGAAATAGAGTGAATGGCAAAAAAGACCAAAAAAAAAGGCAAGAAGCAAAAAAGTGAAAGTTGGATGATTAGGGAGTGAAGTCTAAGAAATAGTTAACATTAGAAGTGTAGACTAATTAGTCAAACTTAACTATAGAAAAATCCCAAAATGCAAAATCTAAGTGGGATTTAAGTTTAATTGTCGGAAATATTTATGATTGAAATAGAGCGTACAAATTATTTTTGAATAAAAATGTACTGAATGATTTATGATACTATTTTCAAACAAAACAGTAATATGCAATATATGATAACATTATAGTATAAAAAAATGATTTTTCAATATTTAAAATTTATTAATATATTTTTGTAATTACGTTTTTTCTTTTAAATATAGTTGAAATATGAATACATCGTGCTTGATTTAAATAATAAATCAATTTGATACAAGAATAATAAAATAATTGAATTTTTTTAATAATATAAATTTTAGAAAAAAAATTCTAAAAAATTTAATATAAGCTCTTGTATCAAAAAAAAAAAGAAAATAATAAAACATTTTTAATGCAAGTATCAAGATATTCCTTAAATTTTTCATTCGATCAGTTCAAAAGATTTAATGAATTAATTAATTGATTTTTCTCTTTGAATTCTTTAAATTGATGTTGTATTGATGATAGTTTAATTATGTTTTCCATAGTTTTTTAATTGAATTTTGCTTTTTCTAGGATTTGTTTAGGGTGCACAGTAAACATTGTGCACCCTCATCTACAACAGATTTGCCCGATATAACATTATAGGTGGTTGTAACAGAATGATTTTGTGTGTGTGTGCATGTGTGTTTTGAAAGGTTATGGAATTAGACAACTTATTTCATGAATCGGGTGTTTGTATTTAACGGTTCAAATTCAGTCACGTGACATATATATTTTTTTACAAAATATATATAATATCTAATTTAATTTGAATATTGGCATATGTGCATGAATGGGACGTAAGCACTCAATTCAAACAAAAATTTTCTGTGGAACTCAGCCATTGATAGGGAATTGATCGACAATCGCTAGATCCTTTGTGTTATCATGTTTCTTGGGTGAGTTTAATATTATTTATTCTTAGAGTGCTAAAATTTGTTGTATCTTTGACAATTGCATTACTGAAGACATTAATTTATGTTTAATTAAATTCAATGAATTTGTGATTTGATTTAGACCAAATTAGATATAGAGAATATTAAGTTACTCCAATCAGCATTCGTGCAAATTAGATATAGACATGAATTTGTCATGAAATATTTACAACATGGAAAGCGTGAAAACTACAAACTGTGCATGCTAAACTTTGTGTCGTATACATGAAATTTGTGTTTTTAGTTGGTCCTGAGGCAGAAATAAAGTATTTCTGCACAGAATCTAAAAGCAATAAATTACAGAATTAGATGGTAATGATCACCAGGGAAATAGAGATGTGAATATGATATTTTTCAATCTGCAAAAAGACATCACTATCCCAAATAAACGCACTACCAAGTTGAGCAACATCCATTCATGTTGTTCTACAGAGTCATTGTAGAGAATTCCTATCTTATTTTCCACATCTCTGTTTCCTCCATTGAAAAACACAAATTTTCTGCTCATTGCGTCTCTTTGGTTTCATTTAATTTATCATATATTAAATAACAATAAGCAAAGGAAATATCGTATTATTATGAAATACAGAACTCATCATAAAAATAAATAAGTATTTTTTGGAATTATTAGCCAAGAGAGAATGTGTGTGTGTTTTTTTTTAATTTAAAAAAAAGGAAAACATTTTACATTTTCATTTTACAACTAAACCCACTATGGGACGGAGTGTCTTATATCCTTGAATCAATGAATGCTCTAATTGATGCGCTTTCTGCGATTATTTACTCACCTACGATGAAACCAACACAAAACATCTCAACTAATTTGGGCAAACAAACAATTAATTTTACTGGTAGACACAAGTACTAAATCACAATTCCTTCTTGAAATTTCAATTTAGCTCTAGCCATCATTTCAGTATTTCTCATTTGCAATTACGGTTCGTCTCTTGCCCCTTGCAAATCTTATCACTACCGTAACATATTAACACTGCAGGAAAAATGGCGATTTCCGGAAGATATATTCTGAGGAAATATTCCGCCGGAATAAACCGGGGGAAAACCGGCGGAATTCCGGGGGGCAAGCAGGAAAGCAGTAAACCGGGGGAAATCCGGGGGAATTTTCCCTTGGTTTTTTTTTTAAAATATTTTTTTGCAAAATTCCGAGGGAAAACCGAGGGATTTTTTCCCCCAGTTTTTTTTAAAATTTTTTTTAATAAATTCGGGGGAAAATTCAGGGGAAATATTCCCCCGGTTTATTTTAATTTTTTTTTTATTCTAAACCGGGGGAAAATCCGGGGGATATTTCCCCCGATTTTTTTTAAAAATTTTTTTAATTCTAATCCGGGGGAAACATTCCCCCAGTTTTTTTTAAATTATTTTTTATAATTCGAAACCGGGGGAAAATCGGGGGGATATTTCCCCCGGTATTTTTTTTCGATTTTTCTAACAAATAAACCGGGGGAATTTTCCCCCGGTTACTTTTCAATTTTTTTAATATTAATCCGGGGGAATATCCGGGGGAAATATTCCCCCGGTTGTTTTTTTAAAATTTTTTATACAAAACCGGGGGAAAATCCGGGGGAGTTTTCCCCCGGTTTTGTTTTTAAATTTTTAACTCGAATTTTTATATATTTTTGTAATAAATAACTATAGAAAAATCGGGGCCTATTTTTTTTAAATGCAGTTAATTGATTGTTTGAATTGTTTTAAAGTGTATTTTAATATTTTCTTTTAATTCGCAATAATAACCAAATAAAATGAAAGATAATTGTGTTGAAAAATAATTTTTTTTATTGTGTTCTTTTAGTAACTAACAAGATAGAGAATTTTAAAATTTTTGTAATTTCTTTTCATTTCCTTAACAAAACTTAAAATTTATTATCTAACAAAGCTGACCACTTTTTTTGAATTTGTCATGATTTCGCCATATGATCGCATAATAGAGAAATGTGAATGTAATGGTGAAACATTTGAGACGTTGAATAACTAGCGAAAATTTATTGAGAATTTAAATTAAATGTCAAATGTAAAATTAATTCATATCATATTTTTCACTCACGTATATGACTATTTGAGAAAATTATCCCTTCTATAATCATGATCTTTTAAATAATTAATATTATTTAAAACTATTAAACGAAAACACGCTCTTAATTAAGTGAATACCCCTGCCCCCCTCAATTTGAATTGTTTTTTATTGATTATAAATGATCGAGCTTATCATCTATTTATTTATATTATCTCTTTAAATGGATAATGGAGTTTCTTTTGAACTTTAACACACGTTTGCTTAAGCCAATTAAACTGCAAGTCATTAGGGAGCCTCGCACTCCTTTTTTTTGGTAATAAGGAACGTTATGATTTTCTTTACTAAAATCTATATACGAGACACACCTTTAAGGGTTCAGATGCCATATTATTTAATTCAGTTTACTATTCTATGACTTGATTTTTTTATTTTATAATTTTACATTTACGTTTAAATTAATTTATATAATATTTATTCAATGTTCAATTAAACCCAATGTGTTAAAATAATTCGATTATTTGAAATATTAAGAAGATAAACTTAATTTACTAGGCAAGTAGAATAGTAGAATCTCTTTGTAGTTGATTCCATATTACATGACAACAGGTTGGTGTTGTCTCGTATCCCTTCTTAGTATGTTCCTCTTGTTAGATGAGATGGTAACAATCTTAGGTCATTATATTTGCTTGCTACGAAGTCTTTTGATATCTATATGTTAGTATTTTTTTCCCCTTATGTTGGGTATTGAATATTTATGAATAGTAATTTCTTTTTTATGAATTAATTCTTATTTACTAAAGATGTTTACGCTCAAAAATCATCACACGATAATAAAATTTTGATTTGGTTATATTTCCCCGATACATTTGTTTTCTTTAGAGTTAAATCAATTATTGTCTTTTGAAACATATATATATTTTTTAAATTTACACAAAAAATTTAATCGTTTTAGACGATCATATCAAGGAGACAGGGCTTATTTTGATCACGGATAGATTATAATATGAAAAAAATTATATGTGTTATGTATTTTAATATTTTGCTATATATTTTATTTATTACTTTTTATAATTTAAATAATTATGATTTAAATAACTTGAAATATCGAGAGCATATGCAAATATTTAACTCATAATTTGAATATATAATATGAATTAAGATATGTGTCAAACATCTAAAGTTTCATAAAATATATATTGATAAAATATATAGAATAGAATAAAGATAGACAACACGAAAATAATACTACCAATAAGTTAGAACTAATATATCAAAAAGAATAAAAATGAAAATTTAGTATATTTAAATTATTTTATGCAGAATAATACTTATATTTATAATTAATATATAAGTAAATTATGTCAAACATGTAATTTGGGGGAATTAATTTTGTTTACAAAACCGGAGGAAAACCGGGGGAAATATTCCCCCGGTTTATTTTTTAAAATTATTCCCCCGTAAACCGGGGGAACATCGGGGGAAGTTTTCCCCCAATTTTTTTTTTAATCCCCCCCCCCCCCCGTTGAACTGGGGGATAACTTCCCCTGGTTTTTTTAAAAATATTTCCCCCGTTGACCAGGGGGAATATTCCCCCGTTTTTTTTTAAAATATTCCCCCATTGACCGGGGGAAAACCAGGGGAAATATTCCCCCAGTTTTTTTTTAAATTTTTTTCCCATTTTTCGAGGGAAAATCGGGGGAAATTTCCCCCGGTTTCCCCCTTTTTTTCAGCTTTAACCCTTCTCTTCTCCTTCTCTTTCTCTTCTATTTCTCTCCCTCAATTTCATTTTGCTGTGTAATAATTCCTCCCCCGCTGCCCGTCGCCACCGCCGTCGCCGGCCCCCCTGCAGCCCTACCTAGCTCCGAACAATTTTACCGGTTTTGTTTTGTAGATTATAGTCTTTTTTTTGTTATTTTACATATTAAATGTTTTAGTATTTTGATACATGAAGATACATGATTTATGTGTTAGATATGGTATAAATTCATGTGTTTTAACATAATTATTGATTGTTGATAATGTACAAATGTTAGAAGTAGTTAATGATATGTGTGATAATATTTTATATATTTTTCAAGATACATTTTTTGAATGTGTACATATTCTAATTTTATATGTGTTATTTTGTAATGTATTTGGTTCATTTTGTAAATTGTTGATGTAAAGTATGAAATATGATTGTAATTTATTTGTGTATGTCTTGAAATTGTAGGTATTTCGCTTGTTCTATTTCATTTACGTAGCATTCTATTTTGGTATAAACATTGAAAAGGTACGTATTGCTAACCTTTGCTAATATGAGCCATTGCTTGGCTATGCATAGTTATAATTAGATGTATATGTGTATGTTATTAGTTAGTTTGTAGCAATTAAGGTAGTACGAGATATGGAGACGGTGGATGAGAATTGGGGAAAGGGGTTGGAGCCTTCCCATTGTTTACTGTGGTTTATACGTGCTTGCATGTTGTGGTGATATAAGCGAGTGGTATATTTTTTTTGACAATTTATAATTAGTAAATAAAATATAATAATGCATGTATGTTTTGTTCTTTGTAAAATTTGTGTATACGTTTTGTAATATGATGGTTGTGTTTGAATTTTTGTACAATGTGTAAAATTTGTAACAATAAAAATTTAGATAATATAGTAATTAAGTATAAATAAATCAAATAATAATTACTTAATTTGTAATATGTAGATGGATATACCCTCACATAAAATGTGGATGTATAGAAGGAGTGAGGCTAATTTATCGGAGCTTTCAAATTCATTTATTGATGGAGTGGATGGATTTATAGAACATGCTAAAGGTTGTGAAGAGTTTATAAAGTTTCAAATGATTCGATGTCCGTGTGCAAAATATGTTAAAAGTGGGTTGTTCTAGAACCGTTTAAAATTAGGGAACATCTTCTCCGTTTCGGTTTAAACCAAATTATTGGTTTTGGGTAGATCATGGTGAGATAGGACCCATTCAAGTTAATACATCGTTCGGTCAACCAAGTACATCCGTTAATCTTGACAATAATCCCCTCCAAAGGTATGCAGAGATGTGCTTCGATGCCGTTAGAGAAAATATTGTTGTAGCTGGTATGGTGGATATGGAGAATAACGATGGACAACCTATTGTGGAAGAGGCGCCAAATGTAAAAACTCAAATATTCTTTGATCTTTTGAGTGAATTTAACAAACCAATTTGGCCTAGGTGCGAGGATCACTCGCTTTTATCTGTTGCGGCAAGGTTAATGAGTATCAAAACTGATTACAATGTTGCGCGAGACAGCATTGATGAAATCATACAGTTAATGTCTGAAGTCATGCCTACCCCGCATGACCTCCCAACCAACTTTTACGAGGCGCAGAAACTTGTAAAAAGATTGGGTTTGGTTAGCTACAAAATTGATTGCTATGTCAATGGATGCATGTTGTACTATAAAAATGATTCTACTGCGACGGAATGTAAATTCTGTAGTGCTCCTAGATATAGAGAAATTCTTGCCAGAAGTCAAGGTCGACATAAACGCATTCCCGTTAAGCGAATGCATTACCTACCACTAATCCCACGATTAAAACGTTTGTATGCATCTTTGAGTTCAGCACCACATATGAGATGGCATGTTGAACATCGCCGACCGAAAGGGGTTATGTGTCACCCATCTGATGGGAATGCATGGAAAAATTTTGATGCAGTTTATCCTAATTTCGTTGCTGAACCTAGAAATGTTAGACTTGCTTTGTGTTCTGATGGATTCACATCTTATGCTCAATCAGCTTCGCCTTATTCATGTTGGCTGGTAATTGTAATGCCATATAATTTGCCACCCGAGATGTGTATGTCAATGCTCTACATGTTTTTGACATGCATAATTCCCGGACCAAAAAATCCAAAAGCCAACATTGATGTGTATTTGCAACCATTTATTGATGAGTTGAAAGAACTTTGGACTGTTGGTGTTGAGGCATATGATGCATTAAAAAAACAAAATTTTATTATGAGAGCTGCGTTGATGAGGACGGTTAATGATTTTCCTGCATATGAGATGTTATCTAGTTGGATGACCGCTGGTAAATTAGCATGTCCGTATTGTATGGGTAACAGTAAAGCCGTAACATTGAAACATGGAAGGAAAAATACATGGTTTGATTGCCATCGACAATTTCTTGAAATGAATCATCCTTCTCGGCTGAACAAATTGAATTTCAAAAAAAATAAGATTGAGGTCGATCCGGCACCACCGAAAGTTGATGGTCATCAAATGGCTAACCTTGTACAATGGTTATCGAAAATTACCGAGCACCCACATATGGATAAGTTACCCGAGTATGGCATAACGCACAACTGAACAAAACTGGGAATTACCATATTGGAAAGATGTTTTAATTCGTCATAACCTGGATGTCATGCATATTGAAAAAAATGTGTTTGATAACATTTTTAACACAATAATGGACATCAAAGGAAAAACGAAAGACAATGCAAATGCACAAATGGATATGTCCGAACTTTGTAGGCGGCATGAGTTAGAATTAATGCAAAAGTCAAGCGGGCAATGGGGAAAGTGTTAGGACTTGCACAAGCGCACACAGTCGTACAAGTAATATAAAGTGAGTCGAGTGTCGAATCCACAGGGATTGTGATTTGGCCCATGAAATTGACTCGTGTTGTTTATCTAAATTGATCAAACTGAGTGGTGGTTTTGATTTTCTAAATAAATCCTAAATTTCTTAGTAAAAATGACTTGTGAAATACAATAATAAAAAATAACCAAAGCGAGAAAAGCAAGTGCAAGGCGGTTTCATTCATGTAATTTGCTATTCTAATCCAATCCCTAAGTTGAGTAGTTTCGTGGTTGTGTGAAGCCTAGGAACAAATATATACACAATCTCTCTCGAGTATTGCGGAATTAATTCATACAATTCCTCTAAGCCTAAGACTAACCAATTCTCATTCAATTAATCCCAACTTTAGAAGTATTTGTATGAATTTTTAAACACTACCTTAAGGCTCAATCAAAGTTAAATTTATTCTCATTCAACTTTAACCCAATGGATCTCATCTAATTAGAGCTAATATCGCGAATCGTCTCTCGACCTCATCACGATTCTCAAATTCGATAATTAAGGATGATCAAACCCTAACCACGTATTAAACCATTAAACAAGAATCACACAACAAAGAAAATATACGAAAATAAATTCAAACCCACGGGATTTTCATAGAATAGCAAAAACGATGAACTACACCATCCTTACACTTAATTGAAATTAGTTCATAATGAAATTAAACATAAACACGAAATATGGAGAAAAATTCATGAAAAGAGAAAAATGAACTTAATTGCTGGAGATTTCAGGCACGAAAACTCCTCTCGTTCCATTGTTCTTCCCGTCGATCTTGATTTCTCCCTTCTTTCGTTCTCCACAGGAATCCCCAAAAGATGAAAATTGAACCCCCGAAGAAAAGAAAAAAAAATGAAAAAACCAGAAAAAAATGATGATCCCCCAAAATTCACAAGCATCCCAGAGTTTTAATCTCTCTAGATCTGAAAAAAAAACATCTCCCCTTGAATTCCGCTTGAATCTGGACTCAAAAGTTGTAGAGAAACGTCTAACAAATCTTTCCAAATCAGCACCTCAGTCAAAAACGGAAAGTTGTTAATTGTTGTCGCAGACGTTGCGAATATACGCAAGATCTTCTGCGTACATACGCAAATTTACAGATATGTTTTTTTCTTTAAACTCCCTGCCTTGGGTAAGTACTCAAGATTTCTTGCGTACATACATATTTTTACAGCCATTTTTTCTCTGAATTACTTGCATTGGGTTGTTACTCGAAAGAGTTTGCGTAACTACGCAGCTTTTGATTCTACTTTTCATGCCCTTTATGGTCTTTTTCCCTTCTTACCTACAAAACAACGATTTAGCTCAAACTTACACATAATAAGGCTCGAAGTGAGAAAAAAACGTGATAAGTCCTACCAAATAAACATAAAAATCAATTATAATTACGGACTTATCAGAAAGCCAAAAGCTAAGTACACCTTCACGTTAGACCAGAAGAGAGCAATATGTGAGTGGATTAAACAACTAAAAATGCCAGATGGGTATTCCTCAAATTTAAGTCGTTGTGTAGACTCACAAGCAGCCAAAATTCATGGCATGAAGAGTCATGATTGTCATATATTCATGGAGCAATTACTGCCAATTGCATTCAAGGAATTGCCCGATCATATTTGGAAGCCATTAGCTGAGTTGAGTCAATTTTTCAAAGACTTGTGTTCAAGTACATTGAGCCATGATGATCTTGACAAAATGGAGCAAAATATTCTGATAAGTTTATGCAAATTAGAACGAATTTTTCCTCCGGCATTTTTCGATGTAATGGAGCACTTACCTGTTCACTTGATCGATGAGGCTCGTAATGGTGGTCCAGTACAATTTAGATGGATGTATCCATTTCAAAGGTTGATCGTTTATTTATATAAGTACATGGTATAACTTAATTTATCTTATAACTTTGTTATATATTACATAAAAATTATCGTTAATATTGTTATAGGTATCTGGGCAAGATAAAAAAAATAGTTAAACAAAAAGCTCAAGTAGAAGGATCTATATGTGAGGCCTATCTTCGGCTTGAGATTGCAAATTTTTGCTCCTTCTATTTTAATTCCCACGTACGGTCCATGAGTATGTGCTTACCACGAAACGATGGTGGTGGTGTTGATGTGTCGGTCCCAGCAACTTTGTCGATTTTCAATCAACTAGTTCGTCCATTAGGTGCATGTAAGGAACGCCATTTTGAGAGTTTGCAGGAGTATAACTCCGCTAAACTACATGTGCTGTTAAATTGCGATGAAATCGAAATTTATATCAAGTAAGTATCACATTTAATATATTAAATGCATTTTATGCCTTATATATGATTATCGAAAATCTGAAGTAAATCTTATCAAATGTAGCTATTTTCGACAATATTATAGGATCGCAGAAGTTGACGCAAGCGATCGAATAGAAAATGAATTTGCAGATTGGTTCAATTCTTACGTAAGTTTAAATTTACGAAAAAAATAAAATTGTTACACAATCAAGTATGTAATTTGCATATATATTGTTGTTGACGTTAAGTATATACGTTTCATTATACAGGTCCATGAACCAAATAATGGAATGTTGTCAATATTTTTGAAACAACTTGCGCTGGGGCCAAATTTCTGTGTGAGGACATATCCGATATACATTGTGAATGGTTTCAAATTTCACACACGATCATGGAGTGAAGGTAAAAAAATAATGAATTGTGGCATATGGGTGAAATGGGGTTACGATGGCGATTCCGGCGAAGATGACTAGTATGGAATTCTGAATGAAATTCTTGAATTGGAGTATACGAGGGAACCATTAAAAAAAGTTGTGTTGTTCAAGTGTGATTGGTTTGACCTAGAATGTGGAATTATTGAGGTGAAACAGACGGGTAGATACAGAAAATATGATCCGTTTATAATCGCCCAACAAGCGCGCTAAGTTTATTTTGTTGTATAACCAGGCCGTATTCGGGGCAAGACCCAATGGTTCGCAGTAATTAAAAGTAAAGCTAAAGGCAGAGTTGAAACTCCTGGTGGAATGGAGGAGGCTTACCAGAATGATGTGTGTCACATTATGAACTCTTCAAGTGATGATGTAGTACCCGCGTTGTGTAATGAAGAGGTTGGATTAGATACTGTTCAGCAAGTCGAACTTCAGATTCACGAGGAAGATGAAGCGGAAAATGATTATGTCTCGATTGACAAAGAATATAGTGACAATGATGAGGACCATGAGGAAGACTTGGTGTTAGTGAACGATCAACACGATGATAGAGACAGTGATTAGGGTTATTTGATTTTTAAATTGTTGATTGTTAATAATTGAATTCTTATGTAATACTTTATATCAATATAATTATGTATTTTTCTAATTAAGTCCGTTATGCAATTCATCTATTAATTTATATTCACGACAACATTTTAGATGCATCCGCGGAAACGCTCCGGAAAAAGTAATGCCATTCGGGCTAGAGCCCATTCTTCACAATCATATGTCCCCAACACTCTCCTTTTTTCACATGTCTTAAACAATTCTCCACTTTTCAATGAACAAATGAACAACACAACACACCAACACGCTGCATCGGCTCCACTGCAATTCATGCCTACCCCATCTGTCGGTGGACATAGTCCACCGATTACTTCACCTAATCCATCTGCTCAGGACGCATACAGCATCCCGGATCCCCCAACCACACACCGAGGTGTACAAAAGCTCTTCTTAGAGCCTGCTCCGAATTGGTAAGATATATAATAATATGTTAAGTTTAAATGTATTAAAATAACTTAATTATAATTGATATGATGTGTATATATACTGTATGTGCAGTAGCTTCACCCCCGCCGACCGTGGAGCTAACCCTATAGGTACCGTGTTGAAGAGTCGAATGACTGAGTTCGTTCCTACATTCAAATGTGTTAGCCCGGAACTTTTTGATACGTGGTTTGAGGAGTGGAAGGTACGCATATTTTGTATATTGATTTATATTTAACACGCAACACACATAAATTTTTATGCATGTTGTAATTTCTTAAAATTTAATATATACAGAAATATGTTGAGTGGGATCCTGTCCACGAGCATCATATGAAAAAAGCTTTTCGAAGCTGTGGTTCGAGGAAACTAACGCAGCTGTATGAGCATCTCAGGGAAGTTGGGACGCAACCGGCGTGGATACTGCCCCAAATATGGGACCAATTGACTGTTTACTGGGCTTCAGATACATTTAAAAAACAAAGCGAACAGAATAAAAAAAAAAAAGCAAGCGGTTGGTGGAGCATGTTATGGTGGCGGGCCGAAGTCACTTGCGACTTGAAAACTTGAGATGGTATGTTATTTATTGTTAATTTATTATTAATATTAGTGTTAATATTAACTTTATTTTTTTGATTATCCAGGAAGCCGAGTGTCAACGCCCAGTCGAGTATCATGAGGTGATTCAAAAGTGTTACACGAGAGCACTTAGACCTAACAAGATTACCGAGGGTGACGAGGACGAAGGGAGTACTGCCAATAATGTGGTTTGGCTCAATCAAAATGCCAAGCAAGTCCACGTACGTATACAATCTAAAAATTTACATATTTACTTAACTAATTATACAAACTTGCATAAATTAAATTTCAAATGTTTAATATTATTTATTTTATTTCATGTAGGAAAACTATCAATAATTGTTGCAAGCCCAGGAACAATCAATAGCAGCATGGTTGAGCGATGAAGCTACACAGCAGTCTAGACACGAGCTGTTTATGTAGGCGGTCGGACCCCCGAACAGAAAGGGTCGTCAAATCGGGATGAACTACGTTCCTCGGGAAATGAGGGGGCAACACTCATACGGCTGTTCCTCGTCGCGTAATGGTCCTTCTAATTCCTGAGGAGATGTAGAAACGCAGTTGCCGCAACTTAGAGATCAATTTGACACTTATATCTCAAGTCATAAGGAAGAAATCACCCAATTGAAGACACAAAATGACAATGATGCAACAACTGTACACCGGGCTTATGAGCAATCGCCCGTCCTCCTCCGGAGCAGCTCCCCAGTTATCTCGTCATCGTCGTCCCACGGGCAATACGTCCCATGATACCCCTCATGATCCCCATCAGGGATTTCCCGCTCCATATATGTTCGCATCCCAACCAAATATGAATCCCACCAATGTCGGAGATGACAATGAAAATGATATCGATTATTTTGAGGATGATGAGGAGGATGAGTAGACACATTTGATATTTTAATTTGTCGTATAAACAATGTTTTTATTTGTTTGGCATATTTGTATTTTATATTTGAATTATGTTTCAAACAATATGGGATAATATTACCTATTTGTTAATTTATTTTAGTTGTTTGCATTTTTGTGAATTTTATGTATTTGTCAATATTAGTATTTTGTCATATTAGAATATTTTAAATGAAATTTATAAATAATAAAAAAATTTATTGGACTGATTTTGGGGCATATAATTATTATTTAAAAAAAAAAACAAAAAAACCGTGGGACAAACCGGGGGAAATTTCCCCCGATTTTAACTGAATTAATTTTTTTTTCAAAAAATCCGGGGAAAAACCGCGGGAATATTCCCACGGTTTTAATTAAATTAATTTTTTTTCAAAATTGCGGGGGAAAAATCGGGGGAAATTTCCCCCGATTTTATTTAAATTAATTTTTTTTAAATATTACGGAGGAAAAATCGGGGGACATTTCCCCGGTATTAATTAAATTAAAAATTTTTTTAAATATTGCGGGGGAAATTTCCCCCGGTTTTAATTAAATTATTTTTTTTTTAAATATTGCGGGGGAAAAACCGGGGGAAATTTCCCCCGATTTTAATTAAATTAATTTTTTTAAAAAAAATTGCGGGGGAAAAATCAGGGTAAATTCCCCCGATTTTAATTAAATTTTTTTTTTATATTGCGGGGGAAAAACTAGGGGAAAATTCCCCAGGTTTAATTAAAAAAAGTTTTTAAATATCGACGAAATATTCCGCCGGTTTACGCCATTTTGCCAATTCCGGCGGAAAATTCGGCGAAATTCCGGCAGTCGGTGGTTATCCGGCGCCAAATATTCCGGCGGAATTTTTTTCGTCAGATTTCCGCCGGTTTCACGATTTTCCGGTGGAAATTCTACCGGAATTTTCCCCTGGTATCCGCCATATTTCCTGTAGTGTAACCTGTAACATAGTTGACCTCTCAAATTCACTGTGCGACACTTAATCTTTCGTTTGCCCCTTGTAAACCTAGCTAAGTTTGCCTCTCTCGAAAAGTAAGTGTGATGTACTTAGAAAAATGGCACACGAGATATTAGCTAAAAACCTTTCTATATTCACTTAAACTTCTTGGATGCTATAACTAGATCCTTGGATAGATATAAATAAAATGCTTAATCCTATTTATATGAGATCATCTATATCCTACGTCTACATATAAATTTCAATAGAAATGCTTGCTCCTATTTATACAAGATCATCTTGATCCTACGTCTATAATTAAATTTGTCCACTCTTACAATATATTTACAGCAGAACATTCTAGAACTACAACTCCTACAATGTTCTAGAAAACTCCACCACACTTTATACAATTCTAGTATGTAAAAGAAAATTCTAGAACTTTCGGAAGTCTTTTAGAACTCCCACAACCCTAACCCCTCATTAATTTGGTTCATCTGTATCATACGAAAATGTTGGGGTCTCTACTTGGACCCAATTAAAAAAATAGAACCACTTCTTATGAACTCATAAATATAGAAATTCATGTGTCGACACTCAGTTTTAGGACAAAAAGTGAGCCCCATTATCTCAGCAAGTGTAATTACATACAGCCTTTTGAGTTCCTACTTTGTGAAAAAATATCTCCCCACTTTCAAGGCATCAAGAATATTGACTTCAAAAGAGTCTGGAGTTCGAGTCCTAAAAATAATAATAGGAGAATAAATAAGTATAATTTTTAAAATAAATAGGTAAATTGTAATTCGTGAAGTATAAATTTCTTCTTGTAATTTAATTATTTTTTTAACAAACTTGTACATTAATTCTTAATATTAAATCACGAGGATGGTTTATTTTTGACTAGAAAATGGCAACCTGATGCGGTTGCTTTTTGGTTCGACCGTGTGGCGGAGTTTGATACGCTTCAGATGATAATGCTGGTGGTCCATCTGTCAAAGAGGGAAAAACGCACGTGAGACTAGCCGGTTTTGCCACGACGTAGGCTCTCCAACGCTCAAGTCAGTTCTTGGGTAAAAATGGAGAAGATGGTGAATAGTAAAATGCTATTCTTGTTTCTCAAGTAAGATGATTCAAAGATTGAATGATCCGTTACCTCTTACGTGGAGAGCTTTCTGTTATTTATATGAGAAGGGTTCCCTGATGTGACGTGGTTGATGGGGTTTGGTCAGCCCTTCTAACCTGTGAGGTACAGGTAGACGTGTTTTTTTCCCCCTTTTGAACTCTCAAATGACGGTTGACCTTACCTCTCATTAGTGAGGGATCCAATTAATATTTAATGTGTATCTTGAGCATTTATGAACAATGATTGTATTTATGATTGGGTATTTAATGTGTTGGAGACCGATGGGATGGACCCATGTGCAGCAGGGGCGCGTTAGGTGGTGGTAGGTACAAGGCTTGTCATCAGTTGCTAGCTGGGTTTTTTCCGTTGGTTGATGAGTTTGGCAGAGGCCAAGTATGGGGTTCGTTCCCTCAACACAGTCATGTTCGAGGACCCCAAAGCCTTTAAGCCACTTATGCTTTAGCGCCACTTACCCAACATAAGAGGTCTCCAGGGTTTCGGATGCTCCTCGTGGCTTTTTAGTCCCAAACTTTAGGGATAATCCTCAGGGGTACCTCGCATCTCGTGCCTCGCACTTCAAGGCTCACTTTCTGTGCGGACGTACTTTCAAGGATCATAAGTCTCTTCGAGGGCATCGGTTCTCACACTTGGTGAGTTTTCTGATTTATAACCTCACGGTCAAAGACAACCGGACTTAAAACCTCCTTTGACGACACCCTACCAGGTCGAGGGCTCTGTTGCCCCAAACTTAAGATTTAGATAGATTCGCCTCTGCTGACGTGTCCGGTTGAGGTCGCACTTGGCACATCACAACCATATGTATTATATATATGTATATATTATATCAGGTGTTTACATGTTTAAATAGGTTTGGGATGAATTTTAGATTTTAATTTTAAAACTTTGACTTCTTGTATATTCACTCCTTTCAATTATATACATACATTTTATTTATTAATCTACATAGATTTATATAATATATATTTATAGGAGTGAGTATAAAATGAGTCTAATTTTTAAAACTAAAATTCAAAATCCATTCCAAACCTATTTAAATGCATAAAAACCCGCTCTTAAATGAGGGTGGGTTTTTTGTGTTGGGCCAAGTTGAACATGAACCCATTGAAATTTCAAAAACATTAAGAGATGGTAGGTCCCACCGGGAGTTGATCCCAAGTTGCTGGATTCAAAGTCCAGAGTGCTAACACCATGAAACCAATGACATTGAGGCTCAATTTCTTTATGTTTATCGTGATTAGTCGAATTAGACCTCATGGGCCTATTTTTTATGAAAGGCCCAATTTCAACAGGCTTGTGATAGTCATGGCCCGTGGGCTTTTCTATGTCAACAAACACAAATGTTAGCAAAAACAAGACTGTGAAATGACTGAATTGGGCCGGTGGTTTTACGTCAAAATTAGTGTCGAAACAATTAATGGCGGAACACAAAACCCTTTGAACTGGCCTCTTGAGAAGCCTTTCTTGTCTTAAACCCTCTCTCCATACTCAGAGCAGCTCTGCATATACCCTTCAATGGCGACAAGCACAAATTTCGTGTTCGAACCTCCGAGCGACGAGGAAATCGAGCACGAAACTGAAAGCGAATCCGAAGAAGAACGAGGAGAAGCAGAGGCAGGAGCAGAAGACTCGGAGGTCGAAGAAGAAAAAGTACCAAAAACCAAGAAAGCGCAGTCTCCATGGGACTTCTCGTCGTATTCCGAATCAGTCGCCGACGAGCACTCGCGGCGGACCACCACTTCGATTGACTACAAAATATCGAAAGCTCTCGAGCGGCACCCCATCGCCACCGCAGGAGACGACAGTTCCGATGATGAGAATTCTGATTCCGAAACCCCCCACCAAGTAATTACTGTTTTGGTTTTTCATTTTTTGTTGTTGTTAATTCGAAATTGTAGTTGTGAACTTTAATGATATCGGTTCTCATTATGGATTTTGGGGGGATGATTGATTGTTTGGGACAGGAGGATTATAGGCAGGAAGAGGATGATGACGTGCCGACTACCAGCGGGAATGATGCCAAGTCATTCTTTTCACCAGTGGAGGGCGTATCGTTCCATGCGAATTCGTTTATGGATCTGCATCTTTCGAGGCCTTTGCTTCGGGCCTGTGAAGCTTTGGGATATATCAAACCCACACCTATTCAGGTTCTTAAGTACTTACAGTTTTAGTTTTTTTCTTGTAAGTTTAGGTGAATTTGTTTATTTGGTTCGGCAATTGGTTTAATATTTCCCCCCCTTATTGGCAGGCTGCTTGTGTACCATTGGCGTTAACTGGGCGCGATATCTGTGGGAGTGCTATTACTGGTTCTGGAAAGGTACTGTTTTTCATGATAAGTTTCATTTGAGTTTGAGCTTAGTGTTCTTAAGTTGGTCTCGCTGTCTTAATGCAGAAGGAACATACTTATGGTTAAAATTAGTTGATAATGTCGGCTGGGATGATTTTCTAGTTTACCTTTTTTCCCTAATCCTTTCTATTTTCCTAAAATTATCCTTCAACAAAATTATATTGCTCATATGTGTACTCTTTCAATGCCCTTATGGCAAAAGAACAGTTTGTTAACTTTAGGACTGATGAGTGCATTTATTATAAAATACAGACAGCTGCGTTTTCTCTACCAACACTAGAGAGGCTGCTGTACCGACCAAAGAATAGGCCAGCTATCAGGGTCCTAATTCTTACTCCAACAAGGGAGTTAGCTGTTCAGTAAGTTCTGCATCCTATGGATTTTATTTTATGCTTTTTGCATAAATGTTTATCAATGTTTCCATCTCTTATTCATGTTGACTGTTGGTGCTTGGATGAATACCTGTCCTTTGTATTGTTGCTCCATAAGCATATTAGAAATCTTGTGCATACCTTGTGCTTAAGCCTCCAGTGGCCTTGGTTGATACTGACAGCATAACTATCGGTTAACATATTTAATTTAACTTTTACTTGATTTCTCACTGTTCGATAATTATACTGATTCTTACTAGATTACATGACTTAATATTTTCAGGGTTCATAGTATGATTGGAAAACTTGCTCAGTTCATGACTGATATCAGATGCTGTCTGGTGGTTGGTGGTCTTTCAATAAAGGTATGCTCATGAGCCACATCCTTGTTTTCCTTGGTGAAGCTTGATGTCGCGTCATGCTTTGTATTCTCTTCCTAACCCACGTGGCACGTTACAAGCTATGAAGGAGTAAAGCTCTTTCTTCATTTGGGGAATACTTGGGGTTTGTCAGGAATATGATTCATGAATTTTATTTTAGTGTATTCAACTTTTATAGCTGGTCAATGTAAGCAAATGTCATGGATGATAAAACTCTTGGAAAATCGGATTGTTGTGGATCAAACATATCTTCTCAATGAATGGTTTCTATGTATGTAATTATGTAATTTTGTAGATGGACTACGGATAAGCCAAGTCTCTCTTCATGACCAGTGCTTCTGGCTGTCTTGGATATGGCTGACACCGAACAATGTGATCTCCTACATATGTCAAAAAATATGTTCTTTCTTTTGTTGTTAGACTGTGTGAACCATTGACTCAGGTATTTGAAAATTCAGCTGGTGGGAGACTGAACAAGTTACGTGCTTGTTGCTTAGTGCCTTGAGGGAGTAAGAAACAGGAGAACAGGCGGGGTTTTGATTGGAGGATAATATACTTCTAACTTGCTATTAAACACAAATACTGTCTTCAATTCATGAATTGCTTGTTTAATCTGGTGAATTTAGACTTCTTTGTAAGATCATTTTGACCGGTTCCTTTGCTGTTATATCCATTTAAAATAGGCCTTCTGAGGTTTTATCCTACTAGCGTGTGTCATTTGTTTCCTCAGCGAAAGTTAGTATAGCAAGTGCTTGATAAATAGACAGATATACTCAGCTTATGTACCTTGTATAGGTTTCTTCCGAAATAATACTGGTTAAATGGATTATGGGAGTAGTATGAAATGGAGAACTTTGGATTGTGCTTATTTCTCTGGTACTTTTACTGCCTCTTGTTTAATTTGTCTATGCTGATATAAGAACATATCAGGTGCAAGAAGCAGCTTTGAGATCACTGCCGGATATAGTTGTTGCAACTCCAGGACGTATGATAGATCACTTACGTAACTCTATGTCAGTACATCTGGATGAGCTTGCAGTTTTGATACTTGATGAAGCTGATCGGCTTCTTGAGCTTGGATTCAGTGCTGAAATTCATGAACTGGTATATATTCGAACAATTTTCTTTTTCAGTAGGAAAACCCATGCTTAGTGCTGTTGCTTTTTGAATTGTAAGGATATGAGAAACATTTCTGAGATTCTGGCCTTTGTTTGGTTTTCTTTTCGAGTGTGTTGTGGAAAATCTTCTGAAGAAATGCTTTGGGGAGATTTATTGGGTAATGCTTGAAGATAGAAGTATGTTTCATTATTCCAATTTATCAGATAAAAAAGTTTCTTGATATTGCAGCTAGACATACTTCTCCCCAAAAATGAAATGTCATACTTCTCAAGCATTACCCAAACACTTCTTTTTATCCCCATTTGGTGATAAAAATGAAATGTCATACGACACATCTTGAATTTGTTTAAATGCAGTTTTAATCATGAAATTAACTTCTATCCATGGTGCTCTCCCTCGTTTATTTGTTGGCGTTCCTAATAATATATTACTGTCTACTAGATATAGGGTATTTCAATATTAACAAAATCAATTTGAATTTGTTTAAATGCATTCTTAAAGTTGGATTAGTTGCATTATCTCTCTGTGTATATGTTTTGAGTACTGAAACTTATTCTCAATAGAACTATTATTTATTAACATTTCTTGCATGACCTGTTTGCTAATTGATTTTGAGCAATAAACCTTCTTTTCACAACACAACCTTTTATTAACATTTCTCTTACCTTCCTTTTTTGGATTTACAAACATTTTACTTATGTATGACTTAAGTTGTGTCCCTAAAACCTCTATCCTACCCAATAGTACCCTTGCTTCCTCTTTGGAACAGTTCTGTGGCCTCCACACAGTCCACCCTCCATGAAATCCACCACCTAATGCAAAATGGAGCTTCACTTCCCAACTCCATCATTTCATCTTTTAAGCATCCATCTATCTTTCATGACAACTAATAGCCTAGATACTGAAAGGAGATTCAGGGAGAATTCAACATATTTGAAAAGAAAGAGCTCAGGTGAAGCAATAAAGGCCATGGATTTATCCGTAATTTTTGATGGACTAGGTTTGTAGTTTACAGTTTCCGGCTGTTGAGCAATTCGAAGAAGAAAAGGATGTGCTGGTAGAAAATGTCACCAAATTCCTTAGGTCAAGAGTTTTGCAGCAAAAAATTAATTGCTTCCTTGTAAAAAATGCATTATAGTACAGTACGAACTATGTACAATAATGAAACAAAAAAGCTTGTGTTGGTGACTGTAACGAAACAATTAAAATGGGTAGGGACACAAGTTACAATGTGAGGTATCTGACTATGTTTTCTTTGAGAAGTCTTATGTTGCTTTCCTTTGCTGCCATTCCATGTGCAATTCATTTTCTTTGTTTACTCGAGCAACACGTTTTGGTTTTTCTTTGTTTGCTTTTCCTAAATTTAGTGTTACTTCCACCTAACTGTCATTCCTAAGATGTGGAAGTTGACATCCTATTTATGAACTTTTATCTTTTGAGATTATTTGTGTGGGCATTCTATTTGTGAAGTTCTTGGGATAATTTGTATTACGCTTCAGGTGAAGTTGTGTCCTAAAAGGAGGCAGACCATGTTATTTTCAGCAACCATGACTGAGGAAGTTGATGAGCTTATTAAGCTCTCTTTGAATAAACCACTGCGCTTATCAGCTGATCCAACGACCAAGCGGCCATCAACATTAACAGAAGAGTAAGTCCTTAGTAGTTCCCTTTTCTGTTTGATTACTTTGATGTTCATGATCCATGAACATGGTCTGAACTATAACAATTTTTTGCTTTTTGTCTTCATAACCCGCCCATGAACTTTGTCACCTTGTATGCAGGGTGGTTCGCATACGGCGAATGCGTGAAGGAAATCAGGAAGCAGTTCTTCTTGCATTATGCTCCAAGACCTTTACATCTAAAGTGATTATTTTCAGGTTTTTACCTGTCCCATATGGCATTAGTTGCCATTTTTACCTGAGCTAGAATCATGAGTTCACATTTCTCATTATTGGATCTCTACTTTGGATTTCTTTTTTGTTATGTCGCTGAAAATTGCACACACTATATTAGGCTGCACTAGTCACTTGAGCAGAATGAGAATATTGTAGACTATTTGAATCTAGCAGTCAGTTACCAAGTCCAATTTTAAAATGTCATTTGCTCTTTATGTACGAAACTGGTTCCGGCAGGAGTGAAATGCGTGGGTCTATCATTGAATCTCCTACAACTGAATAGTTCAACCTTATTTTTGTTTCTCTTGAAATGTGCAACTTGTAGTTACAGATGCTAGGGTTCGTTAATTTGAAGATGAAAACTGGAATTGCTTTCCAATTTATGTTCATCATGTCTTCACTAGTCCTAAAATTGTTTGAAGTATTCTCATGCATCTCTCTTAGTTTAAACTCTTCGTGGCTAACAAGTTTTAAATTCTATTGTTAGTGGAACCAAGAAGGCAGCACATAGATTGAAAATTTTATTTGGCTTAGCCGGCTTGAAGGCAGCTGAGCTTCATGGAGACCTCACCCAGGCACAGCGTCTAGATGTAAGTCCCTCCCAGCATCATTTCTTTCATTTTAGTTTGCAAATGGTTCCCTTTTATATTTTGGAGCATTTGTTCATATTCCTATTGGATAGGCTTTGGAACTTTTCAGGAAGCAGCAAGCGGACTTTTTAATTGCAACGGACGTTGCTGCTCGTGTAAGAATGAGCTTTTTCCATTTATATAGCTAAATATGAACACCTTTTTATATGTTTATTAAAATTGATGGATGTCATACTAAGTGTCTTTTGCAATGTTGGTGCCATCTTCTTTGTCTTTTTTTCTGTTTTAGGGTCTTGATATAATTGGTGTTCAGACAGTTATTAATTTTGCATGTCCACGAGACCTTACAAGGTAAATATCTACCTCTGTTTTTCCCTTCTTATGTTTTTGAAAAAATTGTCCATCAACTATATAATTTTCAGTTTGTTTGTGCTGTTCTTCCAATGTAATTATCCAGACCTAGACTCTCCTCAATAACCTTTTTAATTCTCACCATTCATGTCAAACCCCGTGGAACCAAGTATGTCTGATTTTGTACAATTGGAAAAATATTCCTCGTGCAGTTATGTTCATCGAGTGGGTCGTACTGCCAGAGCTGGCAGAGAAGGATATGCGGTTACCTTTGTTACCGATAATGATCGGTCTCTTCTAAAAGCTATTGTAAGCATCTGATCATCCCCATTCGAACTTGTGGTTTTGTCTGCTTTTCTCAATGCAATTTAGGCTATATGTGATACGCGTATGTTGTGGATCTAGTAGTTGTATGAGATTCGGTTGTTGTGCACTTGTGTTCCGTGTAACTTTGAAATAGTTTGTAAATAAATAATTCTGAGGTGATGTTTTTCGTTTGAAAGGCAGGCATTGCTGCTATTCTTATTTTTGCAGTGTGGATCACTGTAACATGACCAAGGTTCCAGAGTCTTGGGAAGATGGATGCAAATTGTGTATTATTTGATTGAACAAGATTCATGATGGCCAACTGAAATGATAACCATATGTTCAGTGTAACAGCAATAGCATAAAACAATAGAAAGTTGGTTTAGGTGGTTCTCATCGATTGTTGTATATCTTAGATTGATGGAATAGTTAATAGATTCATTCACTTTCTGATCCATACACTTCATTAGCTGACTGTAAAAACAGATTTTGGAAGTGAACAGTGACTTTTCTGAGATGCGGCGGTTAATTTGTTATCACCTTATCATTTTGGACCATTGTCACAGGTCAAAAGAGCTGGTTCAAGGTTGAAGAGCCGAATTGTAGCCGAGCAATCAATAAAGAAATGGTCTCAAATAATTGAGCAAATGGAAGATCAAGTGTCCTCAGTTCTTCAAGAAGAAAGGTAACTGATTCATTTTGCCTTGTGATCAGCCGTACAAATTTATATGATTATACCATTATTTATTGTCTTTGATTGCTGCAGGGAAGAAATGGCACTAAGAAAAGCTGAAATGGAGGCAACAAAGGTTTTCTTCTATGATCTATGTTTAGTTTTTGAACAGTCGAGCACTTCTTTTGGTGCTAAAAGTACCCAAAATCTTAACTGTGGAAATATATTAAATTTTGTGCAAACCAAATATGTGATAATGCTGTTGCCAGAACTACCCTTTTTCCAAGTTGTGATGTCTATATATGTTTCTTCATGACTTTGCAGGCAGAGAACATGATTGCACACAGAGATGAAATTTATTCACGTCCTAAAAGAACTTGGTTTGTTACAGAGAAGGAAAAAAAGCTTGTAGCTAAGGCAGCAAAGGTAATTTCCTGTTATGTAGAAATCTAACGCTGCATTGTCAAGTGAATCAAAATCTTCACTGGACATGAAATGCTAAAGATTTGTGGTTATTGAGGTTTTTATGTTCGCTAATATGACTTTTTAGAGATTTCATAACTAGTTAGAATCTGAGTTTTCTCCTCTCTCAATGTTCAACGAGGATGAACTTCATGTTAGGACTCCATTAATTGAGGCTTTATGTAAATGAAGTAGCTTCAAGTACGGGGGTTCCCTGTTTCTAATGGTTTGTTGCCCATCTCTTGCTTTATCCAATATAGAACCAGGACATGAAATTTGGATACTTGAAGCTGCTTTTTCTTAGGTTCCTTTTACTTTATTTTTTCTAAATTGAACATCTCCAATTTCATGGCTACTTCTGGATCAAAACCTAATGACTGTAATTAAAACATCATCAATAATGTAAATCATGTATCAGAAAATGCTGGCAGCTTAGATGGAAATCAAAATGTCGATTGTCTTTTTAAATTTCAAGAAATGAAGTCTACGCCTTCCGAGTATTCACATGATATGCTATTAAGAACATAGAACCTTGGATGTTGCAACTTTTTGTTGGTGACCCCCAATAGCTTTACATGATGGCCCTAACAAATTAATGTCTTGTTTTTTGTCATTAGCAGCACCATGATTTGCATATGCATGAGAAAAGGGGAAAAATACCAAAAAAATAAGGGAAAGAAAGAAAAAAGGAGAGGAAGGACAGTGGTGGTCACATTGCTGCAACAGCAGCAAATGGTGGGGGTGGCCACATTGTGGTGCAGCTGCGCCACCATGTTATTTGTGTAAAAATGAAAAACAGAAAAAACAGTGGAGAAAAAAAATTAGTGGTATGGCCATATTAGGAACAACATTTTTTAACACAATTCATAAAATCACCGTACACAATTATGCTTCTGATATCCTTCAGTTGCTCAGTTGGATTGAACTTGATATTGTATGCATATGGTGATAACATCCTTAACCATATTTCATCCACCCATCTCACAAAGTAAACGGGGGCCTTACTTTGTGTATCATTGTAGTGAAACTTTGTTGTCCATGGTTGCCTGCATCGTTCTGATCTTCTCTTTGAACAATTCTTGTGTGTGTTGTCTTGTTGCTAACTATGTAAGTGGCATCTGCAAATGATTTACTAGGATGCGGTGGAGAAGCGAAAAGGTTCCGGTAATGTGGTGATCAGTGCCGAACAAGCAGAAGAGTTGAAGATGAAAGAAAAGAGAAAGCGAGAGCGTGAGGTGCTTTAATGCCACTGTTATACTTATTGGTGGAATTCAGCTGACCTTATTGATTTATATGAAGTTACTTTTTTGACAGAAAAATTTGCCTAGGAAAAAACGAAGAAAATTGGAGGCAGCTAGGGAGATGTTAGAGGATGAGGATGAAGTCAAGGCATGTATCTTTTTCTTTTCTCTGTTATTAGTCACGTGCTCTTGTTTACAATTTTTTATAATTATACAAACTCATGCAAAGGAAATTATCAACGACACGTGTGAATTTTTGGAAGAAACTTTGTTACTATAAGTAATTGTGATCTCTTAGGGAATACATGGACCTGGACCTCGGTCATGATGGCTGTCTATGATATGGGGCCTACTTTTAGGCCCACTAGTGGTTGGCCATGATTATCCCGGACCAGCTGGTCTTGAGCTCATGTATTAAGTATTGCTTATGTATTGCACCTTATGTAACAAATTGGACATTTCGTTCTTACTGATGTATCTTTCATTATATTGTATTCAACCTTGTGTGTTGCTGTAGCATCTACATGTGTGACTTGATTTAGTCATCTGAAGCAACTGTTTTTGCATTACATGTTCTTACATGAACCTTTTTATTGGTTTCGGAGGGTACCTGTGCTGTCAAGTGTCAATGAATGCATAATACTTAAAACTGGCCACAATTATTAACATTTGAGATGACAGGGAGACGAGAAAAACAAGAAAGAGAAAAGTGGAATTTCTCTTGTTGATATGGCATATCGTAGAGCAAAAGCAGTGAAGGCGGCCAAAAAGGCTGTTGACGCTGGCAAGATTGTGAAAAAGTCAGTTAAAACGTCCAAGCATCCCACCCAAATAACTAAATCAAGAACTGAAGAAATGCAGGAACTTTTCCGGGATGATATGAGTGAGAAAAGGCAGAAAAGAACACTTCGAGGTGGTGGCAAGAAGAAGTCCTCATTCAAGAGCAAGTCAAGGTAAGGGATATCATTTCATGTTTTTCGTCAACTTTGAGATACTTTTGTGTTTTCCTGGTTCAGCATATACGACAACTTAATCGAATCTTTAAAAGCAATGCATCTTACTCTCTTTTTCCAAGTTGCTATATTGTTAAGCAACAAAGTTTCATATAAATTTTATGTCTACATTCCATGCTATCTTTTGCTATCAGTAATTTCTTGGTTTGCAACATATATGCCATTAGTATCCTCCATGGGTGCATTTAGCAACTTAATTTATATGATGAGCTTCTTTTAGTTGTATATCTATAGATGGTCCGCCATCTTAACGTTATACAAGTAGAATACGGCTAGTCTTGTTAATGTTGAAAAGTTAGCTTTTATGTCTTTGGTATTTTAAGATTTTGTAACAATATTGTGACTGTCGCTTTGCAGGTACAAGCGCCGGTAGGTTCAAAGTGTTTCACTCTGTGAAGTTTGTGGCCTACTGCTTGCTCCATCTGTTTGGCATCCGAATATTCCAAATGATTTAGTTCGCTGTCCGAGATGTCACTTCAACGAAATAGATTGAGTTTATACCTCTGATCCATGGACGATTCTTTGAGATTGCACTGATAGTCTTGCAAGCTGTTGTAATGTCTGTGCAAATTTTATTAAGTTATATACCTGGATCAAATTTTGGGTTTAATTTCCCTGTTGAGGGATAGTACACGCTCTGAAATGAAGTTCCGTTTTCTATTTGATTCGAACTACAAGCTCTAACAGGCATAGCCTTGTGGGTCCCTTAGCTTGTGATTCTGGGACTAAAATTATGCTTATGTAATCAGATCCACATCTAAGTTTTAGTGGAATTTTGCTTTAGAAGTTTGACCCAGTTCCTAGTTTCATCTTTGGCATGACCGCATTAAGGGTGAAAAGTGTTTTTTTTTTTTGATAATATGCACACATGCGATTCACACATGCACACTTTTAGGGTTCAAACTCCCAGCAATAAAACTTGTGCATTTGAAGGTTGGTATATATCTATTAGACCAAAGGCTCGTAGATGTATTAAGATTAAAAGGTTTTTTCTACTTGTTATTCCTTTTTTTTTCTTTTTATTTCCAACCCCCCAGAAAAAAGAACAAAGAAAGGCATTTGAGCGGCTATATACCTGCTTATACCTCGAACGACTATAAGAATTCTTTAACCAAATGTATTCCTCTCTACGATTGAGTTCAGCTCACTACAATATTTAGATCAAATACTTTATTGAGCATTACTGCTGTTTTAGCTTTGTGATTAGATATCTATTTCTATAAACTATTTCTTTTGAGATAAAAGTATAACCATAGTTGATTGTGCCCACTTCTCTAAGAATTCAACAAGACAGTAACACGAAATATTGTAACTAAGAAAAGAAAAAAGAGGGGGGGGGAAGGCACCGACAAAGCAGCAAAACAGCAATTATTTACAGCTCCGAATCTGTTACATAAAATATGACAACTTGCTTGGGTATATATACAAGAGAGACTAAGGTTCCCGGAAATGTAAGACATCAATACTACAATATGACAAGATTACTGTGCTTCCTATTAAGCGCAAAAGTGCAAGAAATTAAAACACTTTTAAACAATTAGATCTAAGCTTCTGTATTTCTCCTCTAGGTAACTTATCTCAAGAATCAAATTATACCTGCAATCCCCATCATTATTTGGTTTCTATAAGTCCCCAGCCCAAACTATGTCAATTTCAGACTCTCTCGGGTTAACTAATGCTATAAAATCAATAGCCTGCTCTGACCGGTCCTAACAGATTCCCAAGAAAACAACACATTAATCAACTCTGTTTCCAAGGTGTGGTGTAATGTTTAAAAGGGTAATGTTCCCACCCATTTTCTGGTTCTTTTCGCTTCCCGCCAACAATTGAGTTGATGGTTGATTGTGCATTGGACCTCAGCTGCTCGTCCATAGACCTTGCCTGAGCCGAACTTAAGAACAGTCCAAAGCCTGAGGGGTCTTTACTTCCACTTTCCACGAGCATTCCAGAATTGAGATCAAAACTGCTGCGTGAAGGTCCAACCCCGTTTGAAGGAGTTGAGTTGTTCATGTTTATAACAAAGGGTGGTTGAGAGAAAGCAGTTGGCAGAGCAGAAGCAGAGCCCATGATCTGTGGGATAACGGGTACTCCTCTGGAATCCACCATGTAAGGAATGGGTCCTCCAGATCCATACATTGTGGAGGAGAAAGGCATAGCAGATCCAGGTGCAATGTTATTGTAACCATATACTGAAGAATGGACATATGGGAGTACAGATCCTATCCCTAAAGTCCCTGTCCTCCCCAAGTTAACATCAAATGAAAGCTCAGTTTGGCCATTTGGTACAGGTGAAGTCTGAGAGACAATATCTTTTCGATTGACTTCTACTCTCTTGCCCATTATGGATATTACAGAGTCCTCCGACTTTATACCTCCAGAGATACTGAAGTTTTGAGATACCTTGCTTAAATAGGACTTGTCAGGAAATTCATTCAGAAAAGATGGTTGATCATTCAGGTCAATATTCCTTGTAGGCTGCTTTGCTGACGAGGAAGAATGAGATGAATCATGGCGGCAATTCCCTTGGGGAAAGAACTGGCCTATGTGCCAATCTGATGGGGCACCACCATCTTCGCTTGTGCGATTCAGGTCCAGTTCAAGATGTTCAGATCTTCTCGAGTTTGTTTCCACAGAAGATTCTCCAGAAGGAAGGCTGGAATATACAAGAACGTGCTTATCTAGTGACATGTCTCCCGCTCTGGTGTCAACAGCCACATTCAGATCAAAATCAAGACATCCTTCTCGTTGCTTTGAACTGCTACTACTTCCCCCGGTGGAAGGATCCTTGTCATTTTCAGGCATACGGCGAGGTGATGCCGGACGGAAAGCGCTTGTTGCAGCAGAACCTTTCCAGCCAAGGTTCCCCTCAAATTGCAAAGGAGCACCAGGCTGTCCAGGAGCTGCTACTGCTCTTGAAGCAGAAACAACAGAGACTGGTGTTGAGAATTGATTACCTGGACGATCAGCATCTTCCAGACAAACTTCCAGGTTTAGATCAAAATTACACAGGCCTTTCTCTGTGTTGACTTCTTCTTGAGCCGCCTCAATGACTTGAGAGGTTGCCATATCTTGCGTGCCGTTTGTCTGCTCAGGGTCTAGGTTTCCAGAGCTGGTTGCGGATTCTTCCTGCACTGGTGAAGATTCATCTGACAAATTTGGGTCATCAGCCTTAAGTGAACCCTCACTGGCATGGGATTGTTTTCCAGTCACAGAATCAGGGCTATTGGGTTGTTGTCCATTGCCCTCTGGTAGTTTCTCAGAAGAACTGCAACTTTGTTCTCTATAATCTCCAACTTCTCTCTCCACTTCTATGGCCACCTGCCTAGCAAATTCTAGAGGATCCACAATGCCATAGTCTATCTCAACATTGGACTTCTTGCCAGCCCGATCAGGTTCCCCCTCCAATTGTTTCTTACCAAAATTATAGTTCTTTGCTAAACCATTGTCACTTAATTGCCGGCGAAGTGAATTCACCTTTCCACTATCTTGAATCCCTGAAAGGAAAGTCCCTAAACCCTTAGGATTTCCCCAGCTTTTCTCACTACTAGATGACTTGCTCACCTTACGATGGTTAAACTCATTGCCTTCTTTAACAATGAAAGCACTTGAACTTTTGCATTGATTTGCATCACTGCCATCATCCCTGGCCGCCTTTCCATCAGAGTCACTTATCATTGTGTCAACATATGATAAACCTTCAACACATGAGTTCTTCTCCCCGGCTATAGAGTTCTTTTGTGAACTGAGCTCAGTTACAGGTTTCATTTCATCGACAGCACAAGTAAAAGGCCCGCTTTCTGATGTCTTAGATTCTTCAAGCGAGCCTAGTTTCTCTGGCAAACTTTCAATCTTTGGGGACTGCTTTCTATAACTAGGTGATTCCGTGCCATGAAACTCAGAACGGTTGCCAAGAGAATTTTGCCTAGAAACAGCTGGACTACATGGCTCAAAGGTAGTACTAATTGAGTGAGATAGAGGAGGCTCCACTGTAGGCTCTGGTACAGAAGGCGAGCCAACATGGTCTAAAGATCTCTCATCCGCACTTGGGGTATCCAAGATTTTTTCTGAATTCTGTGCACTTTCAACTTGGCTTGGATGAACTGTATCAGAACTTATAGATAGCACTGAATCATCTCTAGATAATTCGTGGCCCTTTTCTTTAACAGAAGTTTCTGTGGAAATAGAAGCATCTCCCACAGAAGATTCCAAATGCCCCATACCTTTCTCTGTATCAGCACCTTTTCCTGCCTCATCATCAGTAAAAACTCTGGTTTTCTCAACATCTGAAAGAGATGCATCACTGTCTCTCTTTGTTTTCCAGCTTTCGAAAAGCACTTGAGCTTTATCCTGAACCTTAGAATTATTGTGGACAAGGAGATCCTGGACAGTTGTCCAGATTTCAGAGGCAACCAGTTTTTCATAGTCCACGTGAAGTTTTTCAAGTGCTTGAAGCAAATGAGCAATGGATTCCTCTACAAAGCTGTCAATTTTGTCATCATTTAACTTCTTGGCATCCTTCAACCACCCAGAAATGAAATGAAGGCCATCTAACTGAATGAAAAGATCAAGGCAATCCTTGTTCTCAGTAGCAGCTATAGCACTTGCAACTGCAGACCATTGCCTCGTCGAGTCGGCAGAATTCTTCACAATAGAGTCCCTGTCTCTCTGCATGGCAGCCATAAGTTCCCTGACTCGAGAAGGGGCCGTAAGCCCATTATTCATCTCAGTCAAGGTGAAGAAGTCTTCAAGTGTCATAATCCCTCAGAAGTTAAGTCGTGGATAGATTACTGTATTTCTGTGCGTGAACCCTACAAAAATTATCCTGAAAAAGGTCAAGGACATCAATATGCCAAACTCTTAAGCATCAGTGGGTATCAAGTTTTCAATCCATTAAAAGAGTGAAGATCAGTTAGAAGGCAAGTTGGTCAATTCAATTCATGCAAGAAATGCAGGGATTTCAATCCCTTATCTAACCATGGATTTCTATTAATTTGGAATTGGATGAGGGAGTTAAAACCACAATTAATGACAGATGTGCTAATCAGTGTGTTGGCTTGAGCTGTATAGACGTGAAGCTGTGAAGAACATTTGGAAACGGGGATGATATTGTGAGGCAAAGAACTGCAAATGTCCAACTAAGGTGGCAGTCAGACAATTGCTTTCGCCAGAGAAAGAGATGAACAAGCTTGGCCATAAAGGAGTTGGAACATATTCCAGTAGTAGTCAGGAAAGGAAAGGGAAAAGCATTCATTTTAATTTTTTCTTTTTATAGCCAATATAACTAAATTATCTTCTCAAAACCCAACTTTTCAGTCTTAATACAGTAAGAGGAACATTCATTTTGCAGCAGTTGGTAACAAGCAAAAAAGTGCTATGTAAGGAACTAGAAGTGTAATGGTGAAATAGGGAAATACTAAAGAATCCTAACTCTTTTCCAAATAAACAACCTAGGAACCTAATCATCGAGTGGAATGTTTATTATACAAGGAAGAGTAATCAAAGGCATTAACAGAGTAAAGATTAAAGAAGCCAACATAAAATCAGAAAACAAGAAAACACCGGCAGACATCTCGAGAAGTCCCTCAACACTGACTTAGGTACAAAAATTTCTGGGAACGAAAGATCCACAAACCAGTAATTTATTACTAATGGTTGTTAGGTTAACTTTATTAATTTAGGGATAAGACCTTTAGGCAGGATCAGGCATCGCACTATGGATAGCAATTATCAAACTAAAGGACAACTGGAAAAAGATTAAGAGAATCATTTTGAACACAGAATTATATTTGAGAAAAATACACCCTACTTGACAAAGTACAGTTAACTAGTTGCGCCAGCACCCAAAGAATGTGCAGACACAGTTTAAATAATAGATTTTGAAGCAAAGCAAGTGCAAGATCATGAAAATTGTCTTTCAAAAATTATAACACCTAGAATCTCCTCTCATTGTTCGATGCCGACAAACAAAAGATGTATTTGGCATACCTACTTGAGAAGGCACCTAGCTTTCAAATGATGATTCAATGGACCAGTTTGGATCAAAGTGTAGCAACATGTCATACAATTTACTTTCAGAAGTTACAAACCGGAAAATCTCCTATCATTCTTGAAAAATACTATAAATGCAACAAGATGAGAAAAGTACGAAATTCACCTGACCTGAGAAAAGATGGGAACTTATCAATTGTCTAATGTTGTCCTATAAAGTCGCATAAAAAGCTACACATTCTGAATCTGGTGATACAAAAGTCGATGAGTTGTTCCACAACACAGAGCCCCTCTCCAACATTTCACGCACATTTGCCCAACAGAAATGCCATAAACCAAACTATGCTTTACCCCACCAATGGTTGAAAGTTGGGGGCATCCTATCTCACGACGCACAAGATCCATCACCTACTTCATATTTGGTACTTCTAAGGACACTTCTACGGGCCATGTTCACCAGTGACATCATGTGAGTAGTAATGGCAATAGAGATCAATCTCTAGAGGTAGTTACTATCAAATGAATGGTAGTTTTTCCACATTGGCAATGTAAAAGTTTCACTCTAAAACCAGTCGGCAATACCATACAAAACCAATTAACAAACACAAGCCAAAAAAAAAAAACTACTATTAGAAACAAATGCAGGAAAATAGGACACAAACATACTATTGCTGAAATTTGCTCTGTAGCGCAATTAATGCACACTTGTTTGCAATGTGCATAAAACCAAATCGTTCCCTTCAACATGGCGACGCTTATTTTCAACTTAAGTTTCTTCTAACTGGTTATACACCGCAAAATTTAAGGTCTCATGTCCAATTTCATCTCAAGCAGACCCAAAATTGAGAATAAAAGCTGAGAAATTAGTCTATCTGACAACTCAGAATATAAACAACACAAGTGACTCAAGAACAATATGTATTACCAGCTGGAACCAATTTAACATTTGGGATTAAAAGTTAAAGGAAATTTTCAAAAATAAATGTGCACATAAGTAGTCATTTAGTATTCAAAAAATATTTACCGCTTCAGAAATGTCCCGGAGGATAACAAAGTGAAATTAAACCAAGATAAACTGCTGAGCAGGACTTCATTTGAATCCTGAAAGGAGTGAGAAATCCAGAAGAAATGGCAAATGAGTGATAATTCATAATTCCATGGATGAAAATTTTCTCAGATTAAAAAACAGCTCCAACAACAAACAGAATTGGACTTACCAAGTCATTCACAAAGTACTATTGAAGAAACAGAAAAAAGGGGGGGAACACACACACACACACAAGAACCAAATCTAGGACTTTTCACAACTTAAAAGCAAATTTCCTATCAATTAGAAAGCAACAGAAAACCTAAAAACGACAAAGCCTAACTACAGAAAAAAAATATATATATTCAAAATTAAAAAAGAAAAAACCCATACCCTTAATCGAAACCCTAGATTACCATTTTTTTTTTCACCTTGGCGGTGTTCAGAAGTACAAAGTTGAGCATATATTCACAATTAATAGGATGCACATGTTACAGATTCGATTAATATTGGTAATTAATGCAGCAGAAAAACAAATTCAAAACGCTACAGTCCCGACCAAAATCATATTTAAAAAAAATAAAACAAAATTAGTTAAATAAAGCGATAGAGCTCGAATTACCTCTTTCCAAAACTTGGAAAAGCATACAATTCCGAAGCCCGTAGCTCCCCCAACTTCAAATCGAGAGGTCCAATTTCACTATCTTAGAACCCTAACTTCCTTTTTCTTCTTCCGCAGCTCAAAAATTAACACAAAATTTTTGAAAAAATTAGGGAAAATTTTGGTGCACGAGCAACCCTTGTTCTTCTTCCTCTTCTTCTTCTTCTTCTTGCTCGTCCTCTAACTGAATTTTCCTTTGTTACTTTTCAAAAATTTTGACATTTGATTTTTTATTTTTTAATTTTTTGTTTTTATTTATTTCTTTTGAGAAGAAAGTTTGCTTGTTGGTCTGTTTTAGTTCACAAGTGGGTATTGAACACGTGCAACGCGTGTGACTTCGTCCACGAGGACCGGGCTTGGTCAGACAATTTGTTTTTTGAAATATATAACTATAAATAATTAATTGACTCTTTAAACTACATTTTTCAGTTTGTTACATTTTTAATTATAATCTTTCAACAAAATGTTAAAATTTAAAAAAAAATACCAAAAAAAAAATTACTTATTCATACTCATTCATTGGCAACACAAAAAATTGGATCATGAGATTAATGAAAGTTTTATGATTTTCTCTTTATTTCTCTAATCTCTTAGTTTGACATCCTATTTCAATTGAATAATAATTGAAAAATTGAACGCCGAACTAAGGAATTATTCGTAACCCTATTCAAAATTCAGTTTAGAAGCAATTCTTGCTCCACTTGGCATGCAATGCGACTAATGATATACTGGTAATTCGCCGATCGAAATATAAAAATTTAAACGCTAAGTCCGGTAAAGTGTTGTGCATATATATAGGCCACTAATTAAACCCACAAGATACAAGTCATAGAGGAAGGAAAGTTGGCTATAATTTTTCATTTTCAGCCGATGAGACTTGAAATATTGAATATTTTATAAGCCTAGTCTAAGCAATTCAAGTGCAATCGTCAGACACAGAAAACAAAATTTTTATGGTTTAACAAATTAACATCATGTGAATATTTTCTTTGAATTAATCAAACTAAAAGTCAACTATTATTATTATTATTATTATTATTATAACAAAACTGAGAAAATATCACTTCCTCAAAAAGTGGAGCCCAAACCTGCGAAGTTGTCCTCATGGAAGATCCGGCCCATTTTTGAGGTCATCAAGTCTGCGGGTCTGGGAGTGTGAGGGTGGGTGGGGTAGGCGACAGGAATTGAAGCAAAGACTGCCAAAACAAAAAGTGTCTAAATCAAAAAGTTTGGGGGGTTTGGTACAACTTTATAAATTATAATCATTTTTCAAGAAATAAAGTGAACATGAGAGCACCCTATCTTTTTTTCAATTCAATGTTTGATGGGTCCCACCCATGTCACGTGGAATACACGTGTACTTTTCTTCCCCTTAAAAGTTCAAAAAAAAAAAAAAAACAAGAAAATTATATCCCTACATCAAAAAGTGGTGGTTGTGGGTAATAATTAATTTGTAGCAACAAAAGAATTATGCCCATATGTGCTTTTTGTTAGGAATGATGACCTTTACAATTACAAGACTCCTTTTTTCTATTTTTTGGTTTTTTTTTTTTTTTGGGAAGTCATCATTTTTGCTTATTTGATAGAGATATTGTTGAAAGTTAGGGAAAAAAATTAATTGAAAAAAAAAAGATTAGGGCTTTTCTCAAAAGTGGGATCTTTCAAGAAAATATTATTATTATTATTATTTTTTTTTAAATGGGGACCAAATCATGAAATCGACAAGAATGGACATGTGTTACATTTTTATTATTGTTTGTCTTTTGGTTATGATGACAAATACTTTGAAGCATTCAAATAGTTTGATGTATCATTATTTCTGTTTTTGAATCCTGTGTCTCTTATTTTTCACTTTTGTTATAGCAAATTGCCAAAAATGGGAGACAAGTAATGCTAATATTTTTTTTACATATATATATATATATATATATATATATAAGTATGGCAAAAAAGGATAGAAAAATTGACTTCTTTCGTATAGTTTATATATTTGAGGGGACATCCTAAAAGGTGACAAAAGTGTAATGGCAATGAAATGAAAGTGGTCAATGGTTGCTCTTACATATGGTAATACTTCTTGAAAGCAACTAAAAATGTTGAAGTTAAAATATAATCCCTAAAGTTTATAACGTATTGATACGATGCATGGTACAAATATAAGGAAATGATATTTCAAAAAAATATATATGACATGACGTGTCATGTTTATGTCTTTTCGACTAGTTTAAGTCCAACTACATCTTTTTTATTTTTATGACCCCATCTTATATAAATTTGTATTTGTATGAGTAATGTTCACAAAGTTAGTTAAAATTGCAATTTATGCCTTTATAGTTATATGTGTATACATATATATACCGCAGAAATTTTTCGAAGTTAGTGGGGTTATATACCCTCCCTTTGTCTTCATGTGGTTGTATACACCAATATGTACTCTCTACGATATAAGAAATAAACCCTTTATATGTATGTCGGACACATAATTGATGGAGCATCAATACATTATTAATAAAGGTGTCAAATATTTTGCTTTTCTTTCTCTTTTCTAATTCCCATAAATGAAGTTAACACTTGAATACGTATTGAATGCAGTAACACTTTCAAAATTGTAAAGCAATGGGTTCAAAACTCGACGATCAATAAATCAAAAATCATTACTCAAATATCAAACTACCTCATGCGAAATTTTGTTACAATTGTCCTGCAATCTTTCCATACTCTAAAATTGTTTCATAATAGTTTCATTGTGAATGCTGCAAGATACATCTTTTTAAATATTTTCTTACAATATCCTTCTCAAATTTTCTATTTTACGAAACCCCTAGCACCTTTGTCCTTATTTTTGTGTGCGTGTCTCTATATATTATAGGATAAATAAAATTATTAGTAGAATCTCAAGTTGATCAAAGCAAGTCCCATTCTTTTCAAAGATCCGTACATTCTGCGGTTTGAAAGTGAAAAACCCACAATGACTGGTCCTGACTTTTTTCAATGGTCAAACAAAATTAGGTCAGAAGAGTTTCGGTGGTTAACTGTTTCGCAAAAAACTTATATTTAAAACATGATTAATTAAATCAACCCAACGTAACTCATGAACTTTCCATTTTGCCAAAGTGGAATAAATATTTATATCAAATTTATTGAGCTTACGAAATATATTTTTTCTTCTTACAAATGGATTTAGTATTGAAAGACAATTGTCATGATCCCTTATAATTATGATTGGCATATATATATATATATATATATATATATATATATATGTGTGTGTGTGTGTGTATCCATATGCGTATTTATGTTGGTTGGATGTATTGAAATTGAGTGACCATTATATTGAAGAATATTTCACCAAAAAAAATGAGTACAAGTTTTTTATGATCCATTTTCTGATTTTATTTATATTTTATTAATTAATTAGATGTATGATACATATTCATCACGTATTCCACTTATACATGAGGCGGGGCACACGTTCGAGCCGTAAAATACATAATAAGTACAAAAAACCGAATAAAAAATCTGATCCGCAAAAATGGTATTGCACGTTATTTTGAATTATTAATTTTTGGGATATATATTCTCATTAAAGTGAGTAACAAGGCGAATTCTTTCTAAAGATGACCATATATAAAATTCTTAAATTCTCATTATATTGTCTATATTTAGCTACAAATAAATCCACAAGAATGTCAAACTATTAATTATGTATGTTAATGAAGCACTAGATATATGTTTTTTTTTTTTTGAAAAAAAAAGGTCTTATGCATTTGATTAGAAGGTTCATATTTTGAGTTTTACTCTAATCTCACCTTGTATATGATTTCAAAATCATTGTTTTAGTATATCTATATATACACGTATTTTATGATACTATCCTATTAGTAATACATGGCAAATTTGTATAGACAAACTCTCATATATCGAGAAGATTTTGTCAGAATATTCTACTATGATTCCCTTCAGTCCAAAAATCCATCAACACCCTCCTGAATCGAGCTATTGCCTTCAATGCATTGAGAACATCTCTTTGATGCATTCAAAGTTCCATTGCAATGCCCATGGTCTCAAATTTCAGGAGGGTCCTCCTCAAATAGTTATATATACAAAAAAATTGTGGGCCTTGTGGCAACCACATAACAAGTACGTTATGAGCCACTAAATATGCCTAATTAGGGAAGACAAACTAGCGGCGTAGAATTAATAAAAATAACGTGGTTACCTGATCAACTTGAATGTTCATGATAGAGTAAATTCTAACCACCTTGTATTATTAGATCTAATTGGAGGAACACCTACCCAAAATCGAATCCAATAAATATCCCTTACATTCAAATCCCTAAGTATGTCAGTATATATTTACTCTCTCCTCGACCCGAACTTATTTGAGCGTCGTAGAATTTTAGGCAAACGAGCTTCCGTCTACTACTGTTTCTATTTTCTAGCGCAGGATGCCTATGGATTAGGTTCATCTAGCTTCTCCATATACATGCAAGAATCTAACTCTTGGCTATATTTTCAACACTATTTAAGTGGGCTGAGAAATCCACAAAGTAGCCCAACCTAGCCCTATAAGTATAGCAACAGCCACATCCCAACAATTGTACTTAGAGAATCACTAGATTCATTAATGTACAATGTCGTAACTCCAAAACAAAGTGTGCTTAAGACAATACACAAATTTTGGAAATAAACAAAAACCGATCCCAAGATTTTTAATGGAATTTTCGCTTTTGTTATTATTATTTTTTTCCCGATTTTGTTAAACATTTAGATAGATACCTATGGCTGAGAGTGACAGATGAGTGGAATTAGAGCGGAATTAGAAATTCTTGTTTGAAAAACGAGATTGAAATTATATAAAATATTAGAAGTCTTTTTATTATTTGAGGGATGCAGTGGCGGAGCCACGTTGCTTTGAGGGGGTTCGCTTGACCCGACTTCGTAAACATCTTCTAAATACACATGCAATATTTGTAAAAAATTGATAATTGTCTATTTGTCTTTAGTTTTATATGATAATTGCTTTCTTTGACCCCACTGAAAAAGTTATAAATTTACATATAAAGGGATCATAAATAATTTGGGTATGTATAAATTGAAGAGTTGAGTCGTCTAATAAGTTATTGTTTAAAATTGAATTAAATTTCTTAACAAATTTAAAACTTTGTTTGAGTTTAATTTACTTATGAAATTGAATTAACTTTAATTGAGTTGAATTCGAGTAACATTCGTATAATTTGATATTTTTATATGTATTTTGCTATTTTTTCACTAATCAAATAAAGTTCGAACCATGCTTTAGGACCTATAGGACAAAAAATGTGGTAAAACTTAGTTTATTATTAGATTTTTTTTCCCCGAAGCTCCTAAATTTCTATCAGTTACAAAAATTGAAAATTTTAGGATTTATTATCTTAAAAAATTTTATGATACTTCAATTCACGTCCGTATGTTTATTTGACATAATTAGAAGTATTTTTGTGGTGAAGAAGATATTGTTAACTGTCTTATAACAATCAAATTTAAAATAATTCGATGCTTAATTAAGAAAAAAGGCTCAATAATAATGATGCAAATTATCAATCTTTTAAGAAGAGTCAATTGAATAGATAAATAATTATTTGATTACATCCATCTAGAAGTATATATTTTAAAACCTTTTCTAATGATTCAAACATAATTTCCGTCCAAAATATGAAGATAAATGAACTTGCAAATACAAATTTTTGGGGTACTTGGGTCAATTAAAATTAATAAATATAAATTTTTATATTATGCATATATATGTACACTTATATACTAGGGCGAATTACACTGACTATCCCTGAAGTTTGGCTAATTTACGAAAAATCCCCTACTTTTTCAAAAATTACCAAAAACCCCCTAAGGTTTCAAAAATATTACAAACTTATTCAAATTTCCGAAAATACCCCTTCCCTTTTTTGGGTGATTTACACTGACCACCCTGAGATTTGGTTAATTTACGGGAAACCCCCTATGGTTTTAAAAATTACCAAAATCCCCCCGAAATTATACCAATATTACAACTAGCACCTATTTAGGTTAACTTATTAACAATATTAAATCTTTTTTTTCCCCTCTGTAATATTTTTATCATAAAATTTTCATATAATAGATTTGAAAAAAAATGTGATTATTTATTTAAATAAATATTCTGAATTTAATGCATTAAATGTATCTACCAACACATCAAGTATGTTATATTATCGCTAATACGGAGTAAATTTTAAGAGAAATGAGTTAGAGTCCTCAAGCTAAATAAAGTTTTCAAGTGCATTATTTAATTTCAGTTTTTTATTTCAATCAATGTTTATCTTTCTCATTTCACATAATGGATATATACGATGCATATAATTATATTTTTCTCAAATATAAATTTAGCACATATTACGTATATTTAATATAAATTCATAACATTAAATTCGGAATATTTATTTGAATAAGTAATCATATTTTTTTTCCCAAATCTATTAAATTAAAATTTTGTGATAACAATATTACAGAGGGAAAAAAAAGAATTAATATTGTTGATATGTCAACCTAAGTAAATGCTAGTTGTAATATTAGTATAACTTCAGGGGGTTTTTGGTAATTTTTGAAACCACAGGGGGTTTCTCGTAAATTAGCCTAATCTCAGGGTGGTCAATGTAAATCACCCAAAATAGGGGAAGGGGTATTTTCGAAAATTCGAATAAGTTTGTAATATTTTTGAAACCTTAGGGGGTTTTTGGTAATTTTTGAAAAAGTAGGGGGTTTTTCGTAAATTAGCCAAACCTCAGGGGTGGTCAGTGTAATTTTTCCTATATACTATATATTGAACAACCCCACTGAACGAAACTTCTGACTCTACCACTAGAGGGATGGGTGTTTAAATTTTTTAAAAATTATATATAAAATTTAGCTCGACGTGAATTTGAGGGAGAATGATCACACCCTCCAATCCATCTAGCTCCACTACTGAGTGGACTGAGTTGGTTTTGGCTTAGGTTAAAACTTAGAAGTAACGCAGGGTTCGAAGTGGGATTGAGTCCAAACTTAGTGGTAAGGAAATTTCTTTTCCCTTTTCTTTAACAATTTTGTTTAATTAATCAAGATAAATTAGTATAAAATGATACTACAGTGTGCATTCGGTAAAAATCGAACCTTGAAAGTTCAATCAATGAAAATTTGGCACATCAAATGAATATTTGAATACCAAAAATGTATAATTCGGTTCGATTTGTAGTTTACTGTTTACCTTATACCATGATTTTGATTAATTAACTCTCAAATTAACTGAAATTAAAAAAAATCACATTTTGAAAGCATAGTTTTAGAATCTTAATTGCTAACTAGAAATTGCTATTGAATATTTCAATTCTAAAATGTAAACAAAGAACTAACAAATAACAAACAGAAGCCCCCACGAGCATATATATATATGCACAGAGTTATGATTATTAATACAAATTTAATTTTTTTTTCAATTCATAAATTTTTCGTTAACCTTTATATAAGGCAAATTATGTCTACAACCTTTAAAATATAATATAATTACAAATATCCCTCAAGGTTTAGAATCTTATTGTAAACATTAATAAAAGTATTCAAAAGATAACTTTCCTACAGCTATAACTTTTCACCAAAAGATGTGTCTTGCGACGACCCGGTAACTTCTATTGTTATTATTAATATTTTATTTAGGATTTATCTCCATTATGTGATAATTATTGTGTGAATATATGTGATTTGTGAATAAACGTGCGTTATACTACCTGCATTTTTTTAAAATGTGATTATTCCATCATTTGTTTTCTTAGCACTTGAAAAATGCAAAATGTTAATTCCTGAAAATTTTATTATGATTTCCGAATTTTATTAACAGTAAAATTATTATTTTAACATTTCTTTATAACTTAGACCTTATAGTTTTAATTTTGAATGGTGATTATTATTTTTGGAAAATTATTTAAATACATATTTTAGGCTTGCATTTATTTTATTTTCGAATTTTATAAATAAATTATACAATTTTTGAATTTTATAATTACAACAATATATTTTATGATTTTAAATGTATAATTTTCGAATTTTAATTATTTATAAACCTAATTTTCGGATTTTAATTAAATGAAAAATATAAAGTCTAGATTTTTAGTATATTTTATAATTGTTTTGCAAGAATATCTCCTCTAATACATATATTAGTGGTAAATTCTATATCTACATATCCACACACACATCCATACATTTATTAGTGGTGATTTATATATTTACATGTACACACACATATTCATATACAAACTAGTGGGGAATTATATATCTACATCTCCACACACACATTCACATATATAGACTAGTGGTGATTTCTACTTCTACCTATACACACACATGTCCACATATATATACTTGGTGATATCTATATCTACCTATACACACACATGTCCACATATATATACTTGGTGATATGTATATCTACCTTTACACACACATGTCCACATATATATACTTGGTGATATGTATATCTACCTATACACACACATGTCCACATATATACACTTGGTGATATATATATCTACATATACAAACATATGTCCACATGCACATATATATATATATACTAGGTAGTTTTCATCACAAAAACACACACTAAATCCCGCCAACAACCTCCACACCCACAAAATCTTGCATTTCCCAAATATGTATCACACTTTATCATTGTTAAACCTTCCCATATACCTATATATATAATTACCCCTCTTTCTAAACATATATATAGACATATTAACCTTTCTACATATATATACACACTCTTACATCTACAAACTCCTTTCAAAACCCCACTTTCTTCTTACATCTTTGAACACCTACATATATACATATATCCTTTCTACACATATATTTATATATACTTATCCCTCCACTTATAAATATATATACACACATTAGTAGCCTTTTATATATTCTCCCTACTTTTGTAAATCACTTTTGGAAAAAGGTAGGAGTTTCCTTAATTGCATAAGTTAGTTCTAGTTCTAGTTTTACATTTTTGCTATCATGTTATTATGCTAAATATTATGTGACTATGTGCAAATATCACACACGCTCACCTTATGTGATTAAGTGAAATTTCTACTCAACCGTCGCGTTGACTCCTCTTTTCCAATATTTTTTTTAGAAAGAAATGAGATAGCGGATCAGAGTGGCGCAGCGGAAGCGTTTCGAAGCCATTTACGCAATAAAGTTATTTTGTATTCCTTTTGAAAATTGTAACTTTTGTATTTTGTACAAATTTTGTGTTAAAATTATTATTTATACAACTATGAAAATATTTACCGTTGCGCGTTTCGGTCCAATATATTTTAATAAAATAAAAGGGTGAGTGGAGGCACTTGAGGAACGAAATGGAAACCATGGGTGTTTTGAAGCATTTTACTTAATAAAGTTACTTTTGTATTTTGTGAAAATTGTAACTCTTGTATTTTGTATATGTTTTATGTAAAAAAATTACTATTTATGTTTAATAAATATAAAGGAATATCGGGGTCGTTACAAGTGGTATCAGAGCAGGTTGCCAGCCGGAAAATCGGGAGCTAAGTGCTCTGTGGGGCAAAGTGCTCTGCACACGGGAGCCACCTCTTGAGCCTGTAGAGCAAATGTTACGTCTTGAGCCCACGAGGCCAAGTGCGATGTATTGAAAGTCTTGAGCCCACGAGGCCAAGTACTCTATGTGTTGAAAGTCTTGAGCCCATGAGGCCAAGTACTATGTCTTGAATGTTTTGAGCCTGCGGGGCAAAGTGCTACGTGTGCGGAAGACGCCTCTTGAACCCACAGGAGCCACCTCTAGAATCCCAACGCCTGGCAGTCGATACTGGTATGTGCAATCTTCGTTAAACTTTGAAGTGTATTTTTGAAAATTTTTGAAAATCAATTTTCGAAAAAAAAATGGTCTTTGGTACATGGAAAATTTGTTTTGAAAAAAAAAAAAAGTCCCCTCAATTGTGTTTAAAAAAAAAAAAAAAAAAACAAAGAGGTGAATTTCGAGGACGAAATTTTTCTAAGGGGAGGAGGATGCGACGACCCGGTAACTTCTATTGTTATTATTAATATTTTATTTAGGATTTATCTCCATTATGTGATAATTATTGTGTGAATATATGTGATTTGTGAATAAACGTGCGTTATACTACCTGCATTTTTTTAAAATGTGATTATTCCATCATTTGTTTTCTTAGCACTTGAAAAATGCAAAATGTTAATTCCTGAAAATTTTATTATGATTTCCGAATTTTATTAACAGTAAAATTATTATTTTAACATTTCTTTATAACTTAGACCTTATAGTTTTAATTTTGAATGGTGATTATTATTTTTGGAAAATTTATTTAAATACATATTTTAGGCTTGCATTTATTTTATTTTCGAATTTTATAAATAAATTATACAATTTTTGAATTTTATAATTACAACAATATATTTTATGATTTTAAATGTATAATTTTCGAATTTTAATTATTTATAAACCTAATTTTCGGATTTTAATTAAATGAAAAATATAAAGTCTAGATTTTTAGTATATTTTATAATTGTTTTGCAAGAATATCTCCTCTAATACATATATTAGTGGTAAATTCTATATCTACATATCCACACACACATCCATACATTTATTAGTGGTGATTTATATATTTACATGTACACACACATATTCATATACAAACTAGTGGGGAATTATATATCTACATCTCCACACACACATTCACATATATAGACTAGTGGTGATTTCTACTTCTACCTATACACACACATGTCCACATATATATACTTGGTGATATCTATATCTACCTATACACACACATGTCCACATATATATACTTGGTGATATGTATATCTACCTTTACACACACATGTCCACATATATATACTTGGTGATATGTATATCTACCTATACACACACATGTCCACATATATACACTTGGTGATATATATATCTACATATACAAACATATGTCCACATGCACATATATATATATATATACTAGGTAGTTTTCATCACAAAAACACACACTAAATCCCGCCAACAACCTCCACACCCACAAAATCTTGCATTTCCCAAATATGTATCACACTTTATCATTGTTAAACCTTCCCATATACCTATATATATAATTACCCCTCTTTCTAAACATATATATAGACATATTAACCTTTCTACATATATATACACACTCTTACATCTACAAACTCCTTTCAAAACCCCACTTTCTTCTTACATCTTTGAACACCTACATATATACATATATCCTTTCTACACATATATTTATATATACTTATCCCTCCACTTATAAATATATATACACACATTAGTAGCCTTTTATATATTCTCCCTACTTTTGTAAATCACTTTTGGAAAAAGGTAGGAGTTTCCTTAATTGCATAAGTTAGTTCTAGTTCTAGTTTTACATTTTTGCTATCATGTTATTATGCTAAATATTATGTGACTATGTGCAAATATCACACACGCTCACCTTATGTGATTAAGTGAAATTTCTACTCAACCGTCGCGTTGACTCCTCTTTTCCAATATTTTTTTTAGAAAGAAATGAGATAGCGGATCAGAGTGGCGCAGCGGAAGCGTTTCGAAGCCATTTACGCAATAAAGTTATTTTGTATTCCTTTTGAAAATTGTAACTTTTGTATTTTGTACAAATTTTGTGTTAAAATTATTATTTATACAACTATGAAAATATTTACCGTTGCGCGTTTCGGTCCAATATATTTTAATAAAATAAAAGGGTGAGTGGAGGCACTTGAGGAACGAAATGGAAACCATGGGTGTTTTGAAGCATTTTACTTAATAAAGTTACTTTTGTATTTTGTGAAAATTGTAACTCTTGTATTTTGTATATGTTTTATGTAAAAAAATTACTATTTATGTTTAATAAAATATAAAGGAATATCGGGGTCGTTACATGTCTAATTGAGTATGACAAAATTTCTCAATAAATTTTGTTAGTCCACCAACTTTTATGAGGTAATTTTAATTTATACCAACACAACCACCTTTTGGCATCACCATCTATAATTAGATACCACCACTAATTTTTTTTTTTTTTTGGTTGTTGAAATTGATTTTATATATAATTTCTACTTCTTATACTCATCAAAAATATGCAAATTTCATCTCAAAATCAAGTTGAAAACAGTAGAAATACAACTCGTAATTATGTCATGCCTTGATGAAGAATGAATTTTGTTAAATTGGTACATCTCTCATGGGGGCATATATAATATTAAAATTTGTAGGAATTAATTTATAATTATACTATATTTTAAAGGGTGTAGAGGTAATTTGGCTAAGACGGACCCAAAATTTAACGAAACTTAGTGAATCACACCCTGTTAACTCCATTCATAAAATCTCACAACCTAAAACGACTAAAAACCAATTGAAATAAGTTTAATCCAAAAATGTCGGTAGAGTTGTAGCGGGCTTCAACCTAGCATCATTAAAGTCTTGTACTCGAATCCTTTTTTGCTCTCTCCTTTCACTTTGGATGAGTGCGTGTATGTGTAATATTTTGGTTGATATTTATAAAGTGTTTTGAATGGATTGTATCTAAAAACAAAATCCATAAATTCTAACCTACTTTTCCCCCTCTAACATGGACTAATAGCTAATGCATTGGTTTTTTCATTTTTCTTTTTTTTTTCCCCTTTTTTGTCTTAGCCATCCAGTTCCGACCCATTGATCAAGTAATCTGAATTCAAGTACTGTAGAGGCCTAATATGGGGACGATCCTTCCAACCTAGTTGCTCAATGCACAACTCTAGAATTCATATACCAAATATTATTTAAAGAATCTAGTGCATCATTCCTTTTGACAAACTGATAATTAATAGTTAATGCATTGATTAACAATTAATTTCCTGCTTTTACCAAAAACAAAAATAATAATAATAATAATTTCCTGCAAAAGAACAAACCAAAAACGGCCAGCAACATGAGGAGAGGGGTTGGGCCTGTTAAATTAATTATCTTAAGACTGTATTGGATGATAAATGCTATACGTAGAGCTTTTCCTTCTTCTTCTTCTTTCTTTCCTTTGTTTTTTTTTTTCTTTTTTTATGAAATAATTAACTAAGAGTATAAATAGATATAAAACAGAGCAGATATGCAGTATCCAAATCCATATTCAATTAAGGTTTTCGATATTCGTATATGAATTCGACGAATATTCAAACCTCATATCTGAATTCGAATCCGATGGATATTTTTTGCAAATTTGGATATATTCGTGTCCATTTAGTATTTTTGAAAATCAAAAAAATTATGGATATCCGAATATCCATTTTTACTTACAATTATCCCATTATCCGATTGAATATGTGACTCCATTTATCTGAATACTCGAATCTGTTTGCATAAATAAAAAACAATCAAATAAAACTTATATAACTTATCTAATTGAATTTTTTTGTTTATAAATATAGTATATGTTCATTGATATAAGTAAAGTTAATATATTTACTTATACTATTATTTGTTTGTAAATTATGGATATATGAGTCAATTAGAGTTTTTTCTATGTATTTTACTTATAAGAAGAGATTTAACATAAATATAATTTATCATCTATAAACTTATATTTTACTTATATATATCCCACTACTACGATTGCTATTGTTGCTGCTGCTATTATTATTATTATTATTATTATTATTATTATTATTATATATAGATAACAAATATAATTAAACAAATATATCCGACAGATATATATTCGGAACGAATATGTAAATACCATATTTGTATCTATTTATTATTCGAATACTCATAATTAAATACGCATAATATTCGTTCTAAACAAATACAAATAATATACTCTATAAACAGATACTGATACGAATAATAAATAGATTTTTAATTATCCATTTATAGCCTTTATCTAACTAACAAAAACTAGATCACAATGGTACAAGGAAGAGCGGCTGCCACGACATCACCAAAAAGAAAATGAGATGCTGCTAAAGGAACCTAATCATGCTACATGAAAGTAGCAGCTCAATCAAAGGCAAATCAGCAGAAAAGTCCAGTGTTGAAATCCGTTATTAGTTGCGGAACTCCTCGGTCTGCGAGAGGGGCTTCGCCTGGCCTGGATGAGAAGAACCGAAAAGTTGCATATTGAAGTGGATTCAAATGTCGTCGTCAAGTTAATCTCGGATACCGAAACTGACGAGCACCCCTTGGAACATATTATTGAAGATTGCAGAGAGCTCCTAAGGATGCCTTGGACGGTTACTTTCAAACATGTGTATAGAGATGCTAATTCTTGTGCAGATTGTTTGGCTAAGCTTGGTCACTGTTCGGTTAAGAGCCGTGTGGTTTGGGATCAACCTCCCCAAGAGGTGATCACGTTTTTGGAGGATGATGTGGATAACTAAGCTGTGATAGCTTGTCTTGCTGACCAAAAAAAAAAAAAAAAATCCGTTATTGAATTGACATCACGATATACATGAATGAACTTGATTTTTCAATTACCTGCTATTTGAAATTTTGAGATATTTATAATAAAGAGAGTAGAAATGAGACAAAAGGATTATGTTGTTTGGTCAATTTGGCCAACACCATCGGCAAAAAATCCATAGGATTAAAAGCTCGTTTGAATGAATTTTTTTTTAAAAAAAATATTTATTTTTTGAAAAAAAATACTTATATGAAAAAAAAATACATTTGGATAGACTTTTGAAAGAAAGTAATAGCCAGAAAAAAAGTTTAAAAGGGTTTTGTTTCAGAAACAACCCAAAGTAACTTTAAATAAAAACACTTCGTAAAACACTTTTAATTACTGTATCCACATACAAAACTGCTTCACTTTAAAAAAAAGCGCTATTATAAAAAAAATGCCATTCAAGAAACACTTTTTTTTAAGCCCATCTAAACGGCAACATCTACATTCTCTTTAAATTTGTTGTTACAATGACACGTATTTACATAGATAAATTATATAAGTTTATAGATGATAAATGGAGAAAATCAATTATAAATCAAATCTAAAATATTACAATATCAATTACATAATGATCTTGTAAATATTCTAATAAATCAATTCTGCATTCTTAAAAAATCTCGTAAATATTTTAATGAATCAAATTTTAATTTTTAACACGAGCAACAAGCGGCCTAATATAATTATTTTAAGTTCTATTTTGTTTATACTCCATCCTAATACAATTTTTTGAAACCAACGATGAGTGGCAGATTGCGTTATTGTACGATGCCTTTTTGTTATAATGTATGATTGAAAAATCAATTTAGGGAAAAATTACCAATTTGAAAGATTTCATCAATGTCATAATCATCTAGAATCAAAAAAGGAAAGAAGTCGTGTTTTAACTATGGTCTTACATAACAAAATCAATTAAATACATTCATCAGAAAAGACTAAAGCTCAACAGGACCAAAATTCTCAGACAAACCATAAAGACAAAATAAACTTTTCTGGGGCATCGCAGCGCAAAGTCTGCAGCAAAAGCATTTATCAAAAAAAAAAAAAAAAAGGAGAGAGAGAGAGAGTCCGCAGCTAAATGGCACCATCAATGTCCCCCAAAATTAATAGTTCTGTGAAGGCCCTTAAACCAGAAGGAATGTTTAACATCATAGACATTAGGCTCATTCATCCTTGGGAGCCCCTATGCACCATAACAATGGCAATGCAATTTTCAATGCACAGCTCAATAAGACAACTTTTGGACAAATGTGATCTATTTAACAAAACCATGTGTATGCAAGTACTTAGTGACTTCAATGAACACATGTTCCCAACTACGCCTGTACAATATCATCATATACACATAAATCAGAGGACGAGGCTTTCTCATCGGTCAAGTTTACTTGTAAGCAAATTAAGAAGAGATAAGCTGCCTTGTGTTCGATTCTTGTCATTCGTGGTCACTCTCCTCCCGCCTCTGGCTCCCTGAAATAATAACAGTTGTTTGTAATTGTCACAGTCGAATGAATTCATCGGCAAGCATAAGTCGAGCTCTTGTTATTCAGCAAAAAAAAAAAAAAAAGGAAAGCAAGAAAAGAAAAGTTAAGCTACTTGTTAAGTTTAATGTCACCTTTGGGTTGTCGTGGTCATCCATGATGTCCAAGACACTGATATCCTTTACCAATAGAGATGAAGCGGGTAACAGTCTCCTGAATAAATTGAAAAAAGGAATGCTAGCAATGAGAGTACGGAACAATAAATAAATTATTTATTTATTTGGCGCGAGGATCTCTACAAAGATAACATGACTAAATCAGCAAGACCTTTTTGGTTTCTCTGTATGCTGGAAGTTACTGCAAGGAGCAAGCTTGGGCGCAAATTTGGGCATGTTTTTGCCATCCCTTCCTTCCTTAGGCAGAACAGCATCTAGTTTATCGAGCTGCACATGCATTGGCCAAGAGTATTAATCAGTTTTGCAAAACAAAACCTCCAAATAAGAATCCCAAAATACAAGAAAAGGTCTTCCAATTTCAGCTCCATCACATGTATAAATAACCTAATATCAGGTTTCGATCAATTAGATATGAAACCAAGTAGAGAATGGCAATGCAGACAGCAGTAGACTCCAAAAAGTACAACACGAAAATTCGGGTAAAGGAGGGAAGTCAAACCGGTGATTGACATTTTCAACCGGCACAAAGGTATACGGTGTTAGAAGATCTAATAGATGTTTGGTAGGTTAGGATTCCTATATCAATTAGGAATCTAATTTTTACTTTGCTTCCTTATTTCTAGTTTACTTAGGAATTCTTGTATTCTTCGCTTTCTCCATCTCTATATAAAGGAGATGTGAGACTATGTATACAGGGTAGAATTAATTTTTCTCTTTCAACATGGCATCGAGCGGTTATAAAAAAAAAAAAAAGGTGGAAACCCTAACATGTTTCAAACCCCGATTCCCACCCTCCCAAACCCTAGATCTGCCACCACCGCGTGCCTCATCGAAAACCCTCCCTTCCAGCGCTTCATCCCCTTTCCTCATGCGCCCCGACGCGTTCTCTCTCATCGGGCGCCCAGCCGCGCTCTCTTCTCTCGCCCAGTCAAGCGATCGTGTTTCTCTCGTGTAGGTGGACTTCTGGCTCCTTTCTGCCTCATGGTTCCCTAGGGTTCAGTGCCCTCTTCTTTGTTTTCAGTCCTATCTCGTTGAGTGTCTTTTGGTCAGCCAAACCTTTTTTTTTTTTTTCTCCTTTATTTTCTTTCTCTTGGGTTGTTTATTTGCTAAATAGTCCCCCTTCTCTTTGTGTATATCAATTTTTCTATCAAACTTCTCATGGCAACCTCTTCAGACCCCAAACCTTCCATGGGTACTACTATTAAGTTGAACGGGCTCAATTATCATCTTTGGGCTCAATCCTTTAAATTATTTTTTGGGTCTAATGAGAAATTAGACCGCATTCTTTCGGATCCTCCGTATTCCAATGCTAAATTCAAAGAATGGCAAAAGGATGAGTATGCTGTTATAGCTTGGTTACTAAATAGTATGAAAGAATCAGTAGCTTCTAATTTAATGTTCACAACATTTGCTAAGGAGACGTGGGATACGATTCATGACATGTATTCCAACGAAAAAAAATGCATCCCTGGTATTTGAGCTGCACGAAAAAGTTTTCTTCTTGAAGCAGGACGGCCGGAACGTCGCAAAATACTATTCCCTCATTAAAGGCGCTCATGATGAAATTCTCCTATACCATCCCTTAAAGTGTGACTTGGACACCAGCAAGTCTTAGTGGGAAGAATTTTAGGTGGCAAAATTCTTGTTCGGATTAGAAAATACTTTTCAGCCGGCTCATAATCAAATTTGGCCAGTGACACAGTTCCCACATTGCCCAATGCCTTCTCTTGGGCCTTGCATGTGTCCATCGGGGCCCCGAACTCACATACCCCTCCAGTTGAAACTTCAACCTCCGCCGTCTGCGGTCGTGGTCGTAGGGGGTCCAGGGGTTCCACGTCTACTGAGGGCCGCGGCCGTGGTGGTCGTGGAAAATTTCCTCCTTGCAAACATTTTGGTCGCATCAATCATGTTTACGATCACTGTTGGCAAAAGTTTGGTAAACCTGAGTGGACCAATGTTGTTCCAAGTTAATCTCTTGTTTCTCAACCTGAGTCTAATCTGGTTCTTTTGAGTCATGACGAATATGACAAACTCTTGCAGAATCCCTCGGCTCGCTCCACTTCCTCTCTCGTCTCCTAACCTACAGGTGCATTTGTAGCATCTCAAGGTGAGTCTTGGTTATTGGATTCAGGTGCCTGTACCTATATTACTAATAGTAAGTCCCATTTTTCCTCGTTATCTTTGTCACCATCCTTGAATCCTATTTGTTTAGCAGATGGCTTGTTTTCTCCTGTATTCAAATCGGATGTCGTTACACCTAATAAAACTATTACTCTCACTAATGTCCAATTTGCTCATTGTTTTCCTATAAGTTTATTATCTATTATTCAATTCACTAAAGCCCATAATTGCTCCATAACTTTTTTTCCCTCATATTGTGTTTTTCCAGATCTACACACGAGGAAGACGATTGGCGGCGGTCATAAGCGCAGTGGCCTTTATTATTTAGACACTGCCAATACTCCTATGGATGTTTGTGCCCTCTCTGCTTCTGTTACTCCTTTCCAGTAGCATCGTCGGTTAGGTCACCCGTCCTTGTCTACATTAAAACATTTGTTACCTATTAAGCCTATTAGTTTAAATTGTGAATCATGTGAGTTAGGAAAGCACCACCGTGCTTCCTTTCCACCTCGTGTCGAATAGCGTCATTTCTCTCCTTTTGAATTAGTTCAATCTGATGTTTGGGGTCCTTGTCGAGTCGAGTTTGCAGGTGGGTTTTGGTATTTCATTTGTGTAATCAGAAAATACTTCTATGATTTTAGTGTATTATTCAGACAAACATTACACATATATATACTAATGCAATAGGTCTAACTAAGGACAATAATCCTTTTGACTTCCACTAATAAAGCCTATAATTATGCCACTAAACAAGCCTATAAATATGCCACTAATCAAGACAACTTGTAACACATATATTCTTTACACTCCCCCTCAAGTTGGAGCATAGATGTTAATCATGCCCAACTTGTTACATATATAATCAATTCGAACCCCCATTAGACCTTTTGTGAATATATCTCCTAGTTGTTCTCCAGTCTTGATATATCCCGTTGACCTTTTCGAAGAGCAATAGGCAGATCAAGATCATTTGTATCAGGATCTGATGTCGAAGGACCTGGTATAGGACGTGTATCCGGAGGCTCTTGTCTTCTCGAATACACATGAACGATAGGTGGTTTACTAGAAACAAGAGCCACAGGTGTTGGAGCTACTAGTGGATGCTCAGAGACTGTTGTTATAGTATAGACTAACAAATCATCTCCCTCCCCCTGACTCCTATAAGTAGTAAACACGGGAAAAAACGGAGTGTTTTCTGAAAAAGTGACATCAGTAGACACAATATATCGATTAAGACTGGACAATAACACCTATATCCTTTTTGAAGACGAGAGTATCCCAAGAACACACATTTAAAGACTTCGGATCCAACTTTGTGATATGGGGACGGACATCACGAACAAAACATGTGCTACCGAATATTCTAGGTTCTATGGGAAACAAAGACTTGGTAGGAAAGATGACAGTATATGGAATCTCGCCATTAAGAACAGTTGATGGCATGCAATTAATCAAAAAACAAGCTGTCGAAACGGCATCAACCCAAAATTGTTTAGGAACTTTCATTTGAAATAAGAGAGCTCGAGCTGTCTCAAGAAGATGTCTATTCTTTCTCTCAGCTACGCCATTTTGAGATGGAGTATCAGCACATGAAGATTGATGAAGAATTCCATTCTGAATCATATAAGTTTGAAAAGTACTCTTGAGCATTATCACTTCTCAAAGTTTGCACAAAAACATTAAATTGGGTTCGACTTCGGATCCAACTTTGTGATATGGGGACGGACATCACGAACAAAACATGTGCTACCGAATATTCTAGGTTCTATGGGAAACAAAGACTTGGTAGGAAAGATGACAGTATATGGAATCTCGCCATTAAGAACAGTTGATGGCATGCAATTAATCAAAAAACAAGCTGTCGAAACGGCATCAACCCAAAATTGTTTAGGAACTTTCATTTGAAATAAGAGAGCTCGAGCTGTCTCAAGAAGATGTCTATTCTTTCTCTCAGCTACGCCATTTTGAGATGGAGTATCAGCACATGAAGATTGATGAAGAATTCCATTCTGAATCATATAAGTTTGAAAAGTACTCTTGAGCATTATTACTTCTCAAAGTTTGCACAAAAACATTAAATTGGGTTCGTATTTCAGCACAAAAGGCAGAAAAATGAGAGAACAATTCAGAACGATTCTTCATAAAGTATAACCAAGTAACTCGAGAAAAGTCATCCACAAAAGTAACAAAGTATCTAAATCCAGTTTTTGACATGATAAGACATGGACCCCAAATATCAGAATGAACCAACTCAAAAGGAGAACTAGCTCGTTTATTGACCCTAGGACTTAATGAAGTGCGATGATGTTTCGCAAACTGACACGACTCACAGTCTAATGAACCTATACTTTGGAATTGAGGACACAACTTCTTTAATAGTGGTAGAGACTGATGACCTAATCGACAATGTGCCTCAAATGGAGTTAAAACACTGGAACAAGCAATAGCTTTAGGTACTTGAGTTTCCAGAATGTAGAGACCTCCAGATTCAAATCCTCTACCAATAGTCTGATTCGTCATAAGATCCTGAAATACACAATAGTCAGGAAAGAATGAGATACAACAATTTAAGGCACGAGTCAATTTACTGACAGAGATTAGATTGAAAGAGAAGTTTGTTATACTCAAAACAGATGATAGGGAAATTGAAGGGGTGGGGTGAATAGTGCCTGACCCAAAGACATGAGATTTTGACCCATCTGCTAAAGTAACGCTCGAAGACGATGAACGTGACTCAAAAGTAGAAAAAAGACTAGGATTACCTGCCATATGGTCTGTTGCACCAGAGTCAATGACCCATTTTGACGAGGAGGAAATAAGACACATATTGAGTGTACCTGTTTCGGCAATAGCAGTGATAGGAGTAGATGATGCCTTCAATGACTCTTGGTAATGAGAGAACTTGGCAAACTCATCAGCAGAGACAAGCATGGTTTTCTCAAATGATGTCACTGTATCTGGGATCTTCTCAGAGGGTGAGCTTGTCGCAACATTCGCTGATCGATTCTTTTGAAACTGTTTACCCCACCGTCTACAAAAACGCTTTGTGTGACCTGGCTCACCACAATTAAAACATATAACACCTCCTAATGTTTGATTATTAGATCCATTGTTTCCTCTTCGTTCTCTACTACCATCTCTATTGTATTATCGACCAATGTTATTTCGACTCACAAAGGCATTGCTAGGTTGAGGAGATGGGGTATCTTCAATACGTAGCAGTCTAGCAAAAACATCATGTAAGGAGGAAATCTCTGAACTTGAAAGAATTTGAGATTTAGCAGCTTCAAATTCTGAGGAAAGTCCTGCCAGGAAACTCATAATAGCCATTTGCTCCCTTTGAGTTTGTTGAACCTTGATGTCAGTACTAAACGGCAACAAAACATTCAATTCTTCATAAATTCTTTTAAACTCCATGAAATAAGCCGTTAGGGATTTGTCATGTTTCTCTGCCCGATAAAACGATTTACAAACGGCATACATTCGAGAAATATTCCCTTTCCCAGAATATAAAAAATCTAAATAATCCATCAACTCTTTAACATACTCGCAGTGATTAATCAATCCAATTACCTCATTGTCGATAAAATTCCGTATTTGTAAGAATAACCGGGCATCGTCTCTAAGCCACGCCTTCTTTGTATCATCCGTAGGTGGACTTTGTGTGAGATGATCGTCTTTCTCAATACTTCGTAAATAAATCCGGACTGTTTTACTCCAATCCAAATAATTTGACCCATTAAGTTTGTGTTCAGTAATTTTGGTCATCACCGGGACCACGTCTGTAATCGTAGTTTTATTCTCTTCCACTGCGCTAAAAGGGACAGTAGGAAACAGGGCAGCAGCAACCAAGTAGACTGCTACAGCAGGAGAAGGAAACAGGACAGCAGCAGCAACAAGGTGGACTGCTACAATAACAGTAGCTACAGTACGCAACAGTAGGAGGTACCAGAAAATTACCTCAAAACAACCAACCACACACTTGAGACGGCTGAAAATTGAGAGACGATGCCAACGAAACTGGCAGGAAAATTTTCCGGCCACGCACGCGCCCCCACGAGCCGGCGCGTGAGCGGCAGTGAGCACGTTCCGTCGGCGCGTGTGTGACCACTTCTGATCACCGATTTTTGGGGATCGGCCGATCTTAGGTCGGCGGTCCTCCCTGTGCTGGAGGTGAGAACCAAAAACTACTGTAAGGGGGTGACCTACGAAACCCTAGCTCTGATACCATGTAATCAGAAAATACTTCTATGATCTTAGTATATTATTCAGACAAACATTACACATATATATACTAATACAATAGGTCTAACTAAGGACAATAATCCTTTTGACTTCTACTAATAAAGCCTATAATTATGCCACTAAACAAGCCTATAAATATGCCACTAATCAAGACAACTTGTAACACATATATTCTTTTACACTGAGCATTCATGAAAGATAACTTTAAGGGTTTTGTTTTAGGGTGGGGGATCACTGGGGGCAAAATGGATGAAACATTAAAATATATGAATTTCTGTATTCGTTGCAGTTGGTATAGTGGGAATGACATGAGGCCGATTAGAAAGTTCTTGATATGGTTCTAGCACATATTTGAAGGTTGCAATGGCTAGCGTCCTTCAACTGCTCTTTCAAAAATTTTGAATAAATTTACTGCATTTACGCACAACAAATGAAGTCCTACTAGTTTCCCATTCTTATCACATTTTCGTATGTTGAAAGAGAAAAATTAGTTCTACCCTCTATACATAGTCTCACTTCTCCTTTATATAGAGATGGAGAAAGCGAAGGATACAAGAATTCCTAAGTAGAAATAAAGAAACAAAGTAAATTAGATTCCTAATCGATATAGGAATCCTAAACTTTTTATGCTAACCTACCAAAAATTTATTAGATTTTCTAACATTCCCCCTCAAGTTGGAGCATATATATCTATCATGTCCAGCTTGTTACACAAAGTTTTAAATCTATTTCCTCCCAAAGCCTTAGTAAATACTTCAGCAATCTGGTCAGAAGATGGAGTGAATGGAGTACTGATAATATGGTTCATCACAGCATCACGAATAAAATGACAATCAACTTCAATATGCTTTGTTCTTTCATGAAAAATTGGGTTACTAGCAATATGAATAGCAACCTGATTGTCACAATGCATAGGTAAAGATTCATTGTAAGTGAATCCTAGTTCCTCTAGCAATCTCTTAAGCCACATCATTTCACTGGTGGTATGCGCCATAGCTCGATATTCAGCTTCTGCACTAGATCTTGCCATTGTCGTTTGCTTCTTACTCCGCCAAGTTACCAAGTTTCCTCCAACATATGTGCAATAGCTTGAAGTAGATCTTCGATCTCCTTTGGACCCAGCATAATCAGTATCTGAATAGGCCTTAATTTTTAGATGTTCGTACTTTCTGAAGAGTAGTTCTTTACCAGGACAAGCCTTTATGTACTTCAAAATCCTCATGGCAACTTCAAGATAAACATGCTGAGGTTTGTCCATAAATTGGCTCACAACTCCAACTGCGAAAGATATGTCTGGTCTGGTCACAATTAGATATATCAGTTTTCCCATTGGTTGCCTAAACTTAGTTTTGTCCTCTAGATATATGCCATCATCATTCCGGAAGTCTGAATTCAGGCCTATAGGAGTATCAATTAGCTTGGTCCCAATTAAGCATGTTTCCTGCAATAAGTCAAGAGCATACTTCTTTTGGGACAATGAAACCCCATGCTTGCTTTGGGCGATTTCAATTCCCAGGAAATATCGTGGAGGTCCCATGTCCTTGGTGACAAATTGTTGTTTCAAGTACTCCTTGGTAAGTTCTATTCCTTTAATATTACTGACGAACACTAGGATATTATCAACATATACAATTAGGACAATAATACCCGATTGTCCATGTTTTACAAAGACGGAGTGATTAGCTTGACACCTATGAAATCCGAAATTTATGATAACTTGACTAAACTTGTCAAACCACATCGAGGACTCTGTTTCAAGCCATAACTCGCCTTCTTGAGCCTGCATACCGTATCTTGCTTCTCCCCCGAGCAACATACTATGGAGGTTGCTCCATTAAGATAGTCTCATGCAGGTCACCATAGATAAATGCTTTTTTGACATCCATTTGATACATTGGCCAGTTTTGATTAACAACTAAGGAGAACAACACTCGGATGGAGTTTCGATAAGCGACTAGGGAAAAAGCTTCAAGGTAGTCAACTCCATAAGTTTGGGTGAATCCTTCTGCAACCAATTGAGGTTTGTATCGATCGATTGTGCCATTGGCGTGGTACTTGAAGGTGAAGACCCATCGACAAGCAACAATGTCGGCATTAGGTGGGGAGGGGTGACAAGTTCCCAGCTCTCGCGATCAAGAAGAGCAGACATTTCCTCGTCCATGGCTTGTTTCCACTTTGGATTGTGGAGTGCCCCATGATGAGTTAAGGGAATAGGCTCTGTAGAAAGAGAAATCACAAAACTACGATACGAAGGACTAAGTTTATCAAAAGACAGAATTAGTTAGAGGATGAGCTGTACAAGAACTTTTACCTTTACGCAAGGCGATTGGTAAATCAAAGTTAGAAGAATGAGGTATGGAAGAGGACTGATCTACAGTAGGGGAAGGTGGATTAGTAGTGGCCAGAGGCGCAGCGGACTCGTGTTAATGTCTTTTGGAATACACCTGTAGAGGGGGACAACAAGCAGGAGGAGGACAACGAGATGACAGATTAGTAGGGATAGGTAAAGGAATAGAAGGAGAAGAGGAACTACAAATGGAATTGTAGGGAGTAGACTCAAAAACTGTGACATCAGTAGAGACAAGGGATCGTTGAGAGACAGGATCATAACAGTGATATCCTTTTTGCGTTCTAGAATACCTAACAAAAATGCATTTAACATATCGGGGGGATAATTTGTTATGATTTTGTGAGCGAATGTGGACAAAGCAAACACACCCAAAGACTTGCGGAGTCATATAAAATAAAGGTTGATTAGGATAAAGACTCGAATATGGGATAGCCCAATGAAGGACGCTAGAGGGCAAGCGATTGATAAGATAGCAGGCAGTAAGAATGGCATCCCCCCAGAAAGTGTTCGGAACATTCATTTGAGTCAAAATGGTGCGCGCAATATCTAAGATGTATCGATGTTTGCGTTCAGCCGTACCATCTTGTTGCGATGTATGAGGATAAGTAGTCTGGTGGATAATCCCATTTTGTGTGCAAAAGAGAGACTTACCTTTGGACAAACTCCAAGGCATTATCAGTACGAAGAAAGCGAATATTAAGAGAAAATTGAGTTTTTATTTCATGTTAAAAAGATTTGATTACAATAGGGACTTCAGACCTATCTTTTAACAGGTAGACCCATGTTATTCTAGAGTAATTATCGACCAAACAAATTGTAAAGAATATATGTGTTACAAGTTGTCTTGATTAGTGGCATATTTATAGGCTTGTTTAGTGGCATAATTATAGGTTTTATTAGTGGAAGTCAAAAGGATTATTGTCCTTAGTTAAACCTATTGTATTAGTATATATATGTGTAATATTTGTCTGAATAATACACTAAAATCATAGAAGTATTTTCTGATTACATGGTATCAGAGCTAGGGTTTCGTAGGTCACCCCCTTACAGTAGTTTTTGGTTCTCACCTCCAGCACAGGGAGGACCGCCGATCTAAGATCGGCCGATCCCCAAAATTCGGTGATCAGAAGTGGCGCGTGTGTGACACACGCGCCGACGGAACGTGCTCACTACCGCTCACGAGCCGGCGCATGGGGGCGCGTGCGTGGCCGGAAAATTTTCCTGCCAGTTTCGTTGGCATCGTCTCTCAATTTCCAGCCGTCTCAAGTGTGTGGTTGGTTGTTTTGAGGTAATTTTCTGGTACATTCTACTGTAGCTACTGTTGCGTACTATAGCTACTGTTATTGTAGCAGTCCACCTGGTTGTTGCTGCCCTGTTTCCTGTAGCTACTGTTATTGTAGCAGTCCACCTTGTTGCTGCTGCTGCCCTGTTTCCTGCTCCTGTTACTGTAGCAGTCCACCTAGTTGCTGCTGCCCTGTTTCTTGCTGTCCCTTTTAGCGCAATGGAAGAGAATAAAACTACGATTACAGACGTGGTCCCGGTGATGACCAAAATTACTGAACACAAACTTAATGGGTCAAATATTTGGACTGGAGTAAGACAGTCCGGATTTATTTACGAAGTATTGAGAAAGACGATCATCTCACACAAAGTCCACCTACGGATGATACAAAGAAGGCGTGGCTTAGAGACGATGCCCGGTTATTCTTACAAATACGGAATTCTATCGACAATGAGGTAATTGGATTGATTAATTACTGCGAGTATGTTAAAGAGTTGATGGATTATTTAGATTTTTTATATTCTGGGAAAGGGAATATTTCTCGAATGTATGCCGTTTGTAAATCGTTTTATCGGGCAGAGAAACATGACAAATCCCTAACGGCTTATTTCATGGAGTTTAAAAGAATTTATGAAGAATTGAATGTTTTGTTGCCGTTTAGTACTGACATCAAGGTTCAACAAACTCAAAGGGAGCAAATGGCTATTATGAGTTTCCTGGCAGGACTTTCCTCAGAATTTGAAGCTGTTAAATCTCAAATTCTTTCAAGTTCAGAGATTTCCTCCTTACATGATGTTTTTACTAGACTGCTACGTATTGAAGATACCCCCTCTCCTCAACCTAGCAATGCCTTTATGAGTCGAAATAACATTGGTCGACAATACAATAGAGATGGTAGTAGAGAATGAGGAGGAAACAATGGATCTAATAATCAAACATTAGGAGGTGTTATATGTTTTAATTGTGGTGAGCCAGGTCACACAAAGCGTTTTTGTAGACGGTGGGGTAAACAATTTCAAAAGAATCGATCAGCGAATGTTGCGACAAGCTCACCCTCTGAGAAGATCCCAGATACAGTGACATCATCTGAGAAAACCATGCTTGTCTCTGCTGATGAGTTTGCCAAGTTCTCTCATTACCAAGAGTCATTGAAGGCATCATCTACTCCTATCACTGCTATTGCCGAAACAGGTACACTCAATACGTGTCTTATTTCCTCCTCGTCAAAATGGGTCATTAACTCTGGTGCAACAGACCATATGACAGGTAATCCTAGTCTTTTTTCTACTTTTGAGTCACGTTCATCGTCTTCGAGCGTTACTTTAGCAGATGGGTCAAAATCTCATATCTTTAGGTCAGGCACTATTCACCCCACCCCTTTAATTTCCCTATCATCTGTTTTGAGTATACCAAACTTCTCTTTCAATCTAATCTCTGTCAGTAAACTGACTCGTGCCTTAAATTGTTGTATCTCATTCTTTACTGACTATTGTGTATTTCAGGATCTTATGACGAATCAGACTATTGGTAGAGGATTTGAATCTGGAGGTCTCTACATTCTGGAAACTCAAGTACCTAAAGCCATTGCTTGTTCCAGTGTTTTAACTCCATTTGAAGCACATTGTCGATTAGGTCATCAGTCTCTACCACTATTAAAGAAGTTGTGTCCTCAATTCCAAAGTATAGGTTCATTAGACTGTGAGTCGTGTCAGTTTGCGAAACATCATCGCACTTCATTAAGTCCTAGGGTCAATAAACGAGCTAGTTCTCCTTTTGAGTTGGTTCATTCTGATATTTGGGGTCCATGTCTTATCATGTCAAAAACTGGATTTAGATACTTTGTTACTTTTGTGGATGACTTTTCTCGAGTTACTTGGTTATACTTTATGGAGAATCGTTCTGAATTGTTCTCTCACTTTTCTGCCTTTTGTGCTGAAATACGAACCCAATTTAATGTTTCTGTGCAAACTTTGAGAAGTGATAATGCTCAAGAGTACTTTTCAAAAACTTTTCAAACTTATATGATTCAGAATGGAATTCTTCATCAATCTTCATGTGTTGATACTCCATCTCAAAATGGAGTAGCTGAGAGAAAGAATAGACATCTTCTTGAGACAGCTCGAGCTCTCTTATTTCAAATGAAAGTTCCTAAACAATTTTGGGTTAATGCCGTTTCGACAGCTTGTTTTTTGATTAATCGCATGCCATCAACTGTTCTTAATGGCGAGATTCCATATACTGTCATCTTTCCTACCAAGTCTTTGTTTCCCATAGAACCTAGAATATTCAGTAGCACATGTTTTGTTCGTGATGTCCGTCCCCATATCACAAAGTTGGATCCGAAGTCTTTAAATGGGTGTTCTTGGGATACTCTCGTCTTCAAAAAGGATATAGGTGTTATTGTCCCAGTCTTAATCGATATATTGTGTCTACTGATGTCACTTTTTCAGAAAACACTCCGTTTTTTCCCGTGTTTACTACTTATAGGAGTCAGGGGGAGGGAGATGATTTGTTAGTCTATACTATAACAACAGTCTCTGAGCATCCACTAGTAGCTCCAACACCTGTGGCTCCTGTTTCTAGTAAACCACCTCTCGTTCATGTGTATTCGAGAAGACAAGAGCCTCCGGATACACGTCCTATACCAGGTCCTTCGACATCAGATCCTGATACAAATGATCTTGATCTGCCTATTGCTCTTCGAAAAGGTAAACGCCAGTGTACTTATCCCATTTTTTCCTTTGTCTCTTATGATCATTTCTCATCTTCTTCCTGTTCATTCATTGCTTCTCTAGATTCTGTCTCTTTTCCTAAAATTGTTCGGGAAGCCTTGTCTCATCCTGGTTGGCGCAATGCTATGATAGAAGAAATGAATGCCCTCGATGACAATGGTACTTGGGAGTTGGTTGATTTGCCTGATAGGAAGAAAACTATTGGATGCAAATGGGTATTTGCAGTGAAAATGAATCCGGATGGATCAGTGGCTCGTCTTAAAGCACGATTGGTGGCTAAGGGATATGCTCAAACTTATGGTGTGGATTATTCTGATACTTTCTCACCAGTTGCTAAATTGACTTCTGTTCGATTATTTATTTCTATGGCAGCTACTTATAATTGGCCTCTTCACCAGTTGGATATCAAAAATGCTTTCTTACATGGTGATCTTCAGGAAGAAGTATATATGGAGCAACCGCCTGGGTTTGTTGCTCAAGGGGAGTATGGGAAAGTTTGTCGGCTTCGAAAGTCTTTGTATGGTTTAAAGCAAAGCCCTCGAGCTTGGTTTGGAAAATTTAGTGAAAGTGTTCAACGATTTGGGTTGAACAAGAGTAAGTGTGACCACTCTGTGTTCTATAAGCATTCTACAGCTGGCATCATTCTTCTTGTGGTGTATGTAGATGATATTGTCATTACTGGGAGTGATGATGAAGGAATTTCATCTGTAAAGTCCTTACATACTCAGTTCCACACGAAGGATTTGGGAAAATTGACTTATTTCTTAGGAGTAGAAGTTACTAGGAGCAGGAAAGGTATTTACTTATCTCAAAGGAAATACGTATTAGATTTGTTGGCAGAGATGGGGAAGTTAGGTGCCAAGCCATGCAGTACGTCAATTACTCCTAATCTGCAGCTTGCAAAGGACGATGGCGAGTTGTTTGAAGATCCTGAGAAGTATAGGAGA
>CM047874.1:9026470-9052733 GCA_026212405.1 Petrea volubilis | reverse complement strand
GCTACATATGGTTCTTCAACACCAAATTTACAAAAGCTTGCCGTCAAGATTCTAAGTTTGACCTACAGCTTGTCTGGTTGTGAGGGCAATAGGAGTGTTTTCGAACATGTAAGATAAATAACAAATATCCTATTGTGGTTTAAAATTTAAATCTTCTAAATGCCCCCTAATTCACAATAACATGAATACATTATTTATTTTGTAGCTTCATTCAAGAAAGAAATCGTTTGGGAGCAACACTGATTGAATGATTTGGTTTTTATTAAGTATAATAGGTTGATGTTGCGTAGATACGATAAGAGTGACACTCTTGATCCTGTTATCTTAAATTCTCAAAGTTTGGATAATGGCAATAAGTTGGTTGGTGGGGAGAATGGAGCAAAATGAGGATGAAGAGGGTGCTCCGATGTTTGATGCATGGTGAAGGTTTACCATAGGGAGATGTTGCAAATGCCTCTGGTGCTAATGAAGAGGCCTACACTTTTAGGTCTCGAGAATCGAGATCCACACTCACTTCTAGTTCATCGAGGAGGGTGAGTGTACCAAATCAAATGCAACTACTTCCAAGGGAAAGGAAAAAGTCACAAAAACAAGAGGGAAAGGGAAGGCTTCCTCTACATTGCGAATTATTGATGAAGAAGATAAGGACTTTGATTTTGGAGATGAGGAAATGGAGGAAGAGAAAGACAATGAATGTTACAAATCTTGTTCTATGATGGTGTTGATGGAGGGGAAGGGTCGGGTGGGGATGATGACTTAGAGGAAATTTAGTGTGTTGTTTAATTTTGGATATTATGGTGCATCTATCTTTCTATTTGCATGCATCTAGTATTCTAGTCTCTCTAGCTTCGTTTGTTTATTTGTGTTGAACGAATTAAGTAACATTATTTGGTGTTATCTCTTTATGTTTGTTAGTTATAATATGCTTTATATCATACAATTTATTAGCATTCTGAATTTATTAATACATATAACTATACTATAAAATAAATATAATTTTTTTTAGAAGGTGCGCTTTATTTTAAAAAGTGCGCGCTTGGCGTTGCGCTATAGCCCCAAGAGGCCTTTGTGCTATTGTGTGCTTTGTGCTTTAATAACTATGGTTTTAAGAGTGTAAAATTCACCATTTCTCTCAAGTAGGAGCATAATTGAGATTTGTATCTTTGCCGTTTTCAGCAAATTTTTAAATGAAATTCATATGTTTTTGACAAGTCCAAGATGTAGAAGCTGTATATGAATTATTATTTTTTTTTGAAAAATAGATGTGGTATCAAATAATAGATGTTAACACCCAATGGCGGTTGTGGTGGTATAAAATAAATTACTTCATAAAGGTTTTTGGAATAATAAAATTAAGGGAAAATTCCAAAATACCCCCCTGTAATTTCGAAAATTGGCAAACAACCCCCTGTGGTTATAAATATGCAAAAAACCCCCAGTATTTTCTTATACCCTGCACACTCTCCCCCTCAGTTAGTTCATGATTGACGGTATTAAATTTATACTGAGATGCCCATTATGCCCTATCAATAAGAGTTGTTGGATCTTAACTTAAAAAATGAATAACTCAGATTGATTCTTGAATATAAAAAATATAAATTTAAATAAAAATTATAAATTAAATATATATAATATAAATCTCCTCTCTCTTGAATATGAAACGTCTCTCCTTCTCCCTTCTCCTCTCTCTCTATCTCTTTCTGTGAAGTTGTCGCCACTTTGCTGTAAAGCCACCGTCTCGCCCCCTACTTTTTTCCTTTAGCCGCCGTCGTCTCGCCCACCATCTTCTTCCTTCAGCAACTGTTGTTTTGCTCTTCTGCCCTGCTATATATGAAGCCGCTGCCGCTGTTGCTGTTGTCTCGCCCACCTTCTTCTTCCTCGAGCCGTCGTCATCTCGCCCCACCGCCGTTGTCTCGCTCCATCCCCTGTCACCACCGTTATCACCATGACCTACCATCTTCTTCCTTGGGCCGCCGCCATCGTCTCTCTAACCCTAGATCTACTTCTTCCTTGTTGTTGTTGCTGCTGCTGTGTGTGTGTGATGGGGAAAGAAGAAGGTGGAGATGGGGCTACGGTTTGGGGCGACGGAGGTGTGGAAAATGGGGCTAGGATTTGGGAGCTGAACGACGGCGGATTAGGGTTTGGGGTGACGACGGCGTGCAGATGGGGCTAGGGTTTGGTTGACAAATGTTGGCGGTGGGCGGCTAGGGTTTGAGTGGCGGCGGGGGGCTAGGGTTTGGGAGGAGAAGAAGATGACAAAAAAAAATTTCTTTAAAAAAATTAATAAATTATTTATTGTTGTTATAAAGTTATTAAAAATAAATAATACTTGAATATTCATATTTTTCTTCAAAAAAATTGAATGTATTTTTAAAAATATTATTTTTATTATTTTCATAAGAATTTTCTATAATAATAATAATAATAATAATAATAATATATTTTGAATAAATAAAAATATAATTAAGAAAATTAAAAGGGTTGATCTGCAATTTTAAATTTTAAAATGAAAAGATAAGGGCTAAATTGAAATCTAAACAAATAAAAGGGATTTATTTGTCATATTAAATAATTATATTTAAATGTATAAGTGTAAGGGTATATTAGTCAATTTACTTACAAAAAGTGCCAAAAATCATTAATTGTTGCACACTAGGCGCGTGTAATACAACCGCCGGTATCTTCTAACGAAAAGGCGGCTTGGCACCGGGTATAAGAAAACACGGGGGTTTTTTGTATATTTATAAAACCACAAGGGGTTTTCTGTCAATTTTCGAAACCACAAGGGGTATTTTGGAATTTTCCCCTAAAATTAAATAAGGGATTTTGTCATACTCGATGAGGCGCATCTCTTGGGGGTTGGGCTGATCAATATGGTTGCAAAAAGTTATCTTTTGGTCTATATGAAGGTCCAAAATTTTGAGGGGGTATTTACAGTTTTTAAAACAAGATAGACTAATTTGTAATTACACAATACATCAATGGGTACGTATATAATTTGCCTAAAATTTAAAGATACGTGTGAGTTGTACAACGACAAATTATCTCTAGTACTTATGAAAGATTGAACAATCTAGTGAACGTAGATGATTTTACCAAATCATTTGAAATTATTGTGTTAATTTCATTTTCCAGCATATTAATCTTTGTGGCTAATGCTATTAGTATAATTTATAAAAATTCATACAAATTAAATTTGGTTCTAATTAACTCCAGTTCCTTCTACTGCATCCCTGACATTATGTGACATAGAACTCACGTCCTTTCAACACCAAACCCACCAAAATAAGAGAATATATCAGTTAAACAAAGGGGATAAGAGGGAATATTAATCCGAAATCCTAATTAGTTGGTATGAAGAGATGTAAGCTAATTAAGATGAGCCCATTACCCCTTTGAGTTAGTTACGAGGCATTAATTTAGCCAACTATTCACAGACAAAAATTTATATCACTATCTATCTTCTGTTTTAAAGACAAAAAATTTTAGGTTCAAAAAAACACATCACTAAAGCTCATTTTCTTGTAGGGATAGCTTCAAATTTGTTAACTAAGTAACATAAATGGATGCAAAATTGTGCTAGCAAGTGTTGAAATCTAAAAGATTGAACATGTAACAGAACAAGACATGACCCACATACTCAAGCTGTGCCAACATAGTTCTTTGAATATTAATTATTTCCAAAGTATTTTTAATTAAAAAAATATAATTACTTTTTAAAGATGATACTAAAGTCGATACAAGCTTTATTCGTCTAATCAATCTTAGGCACAACTACCGCAGAAATCATGCTTTTCTATTTGCAGCCGTCCAACAATAAAATAAATATAATGGCGGAGCCACACACACACGCACACACACACGAATTAATTTTAAAATTAGGAATAAGGTATATATATATATACCTGAGATAATTTTAAAATTAGGAATAAGGTACATATATATATATATATATATACATGAGATCATTTTAAAATTAGGAATGCATGCATATGTACCTTATACATGAGATATAGCCCATAAGGTATATATATACATGAGATATAGCTTATAGGTACCTTAAATCTATGATAGAATCTTTCCGTCAAAAAATTTTCGTTAGTGAAAAAGGTGCTTTCTTATAGTTGATTGCACTAATTATCTTTTGGTGCACTTTCCCTTCAATACATTCCCAGATTCTTTTAATTTCATTATTTATAGCATCGATAACTCATAGATGATCTGTGCACCCCTACCCCGCTCCACCACTGAATAAACACCACGCATCAATGAGGAGGCCACTGATCAAACAAGGATACTTGTATTTTTGGGGCATAAAAGAAAGAATAAATAGATGCCTATTGACAAAATGAGGGGATCATCCATCTTTGTTTTCTTTAATTTTCTGTAATTCATAGTTGGAAAAGCCCAAAAGTTCTCAATTATTTGGAGCTTCATCAATATTCTTGATGTGGCCAAATCCGCCTGGCCACGTGCGCTCCTCCTCAGCTTACACGTCGGATCCAGGTCAGCGCATGCCGCCATCCCCCTATCGCCGCGTGTCAGGCCTATCCCGATCAGGCCCTTGTCTTTTTCTTGACGGCCTTGTTCGGCCAGAGTTCACCACATCTCCTTGACTCAAGGCTCTCCCCGATGTAAATGGCATGTTCGATGTCGACGAGGCTTCATTCTCGGGGTCAATGCTCTGAGATCCTCCTCGAACGAGGAATGCATCCCACGCGCCCACAGCGCGTCATGGTGAACGCCCGTCACCAGCAACGGGATTGGGCCAACCTAATTCTGGTCCGGCCCACCTATTTTTTATTATTATAAATAGTACGACGACACTATTCATGGGGTAAGACAACTTTTATCTACCGATACGCTGAATATCACTTACTGTTCACCTGCCCGAATTCTGACTTGAGCGTCGAAGGGTCTTCGCCGGAGACACTTCCGACTAGTCTCACGTGTGCTCCATCCTTGCAGAATAGGACCCGACCAGCATTCAGACACCCCTACTCGGATATACCTGACCGGATTCGGACACTTACTCCCAGGACGAAGTGACGTGTACCGCAGGACAAAATCCGACCACATCATTTTGGCGCTAGAAGGAGGGCTTTCTATTCGAGCAAGTGAGAAAATGGTAAACACACGAAGGACCGGAACAGAGTCAGGGGCCCCGCAAACCACCGCCCATCCTGTTCCCGAAACTCACGTCATCCCACCTCACGCTGCCCCGCAAGCCATCGGGCCAGCACCTACGCCTCCCGCCGGACAGAACCTCGTCGTTCTGACGGCTGATCAGTTCAATACGCTCCTACACGAGATCAGGCGGATGAACCCAGTCCCCGCCCCGGTTGCCACTGCTGAAGACCCTCATCCGATGAGGGAGGAAATTCGCCCCCCGCGAGGCGTTCGGGCAACCGACGCCGAGCGGGATGACGCGCGGGTGCGCGAACGGATCCCCACGACAAGGGAGGTCCGCAGAGAGAGACGGCCCCCACCTCCTCGACCGGCGGAGGAAGTTGACGAATCCTCTGTGGGGGCGTCCTCAGGTCATCCGGCACGGAATCACAGAGAACGGTTGGAAGAAATCTCCCACCAGGCCACGGAGATCCAGCGGAGGATCGACGAGGTCCGCCGCGGAGAAAGATCCCGTGATGATGTTGGGGAACTTTCGCATCGGATGGAAGACCTTAACCGGAAGCTCGAGGAGGTATCTCACCGCTCCGGACAGGAGTCGGCTCAGCGATACTTTGTGCTGGACGAGGCAGACCCGCTAAGCGCAGACCTTGAACGAGCCCGAGCACCCAGAGGGGTCCGAATCCCGACCGACTTGCCACGATACAATGGAGAAGCGGATCCCAAAGAACACCTAATACAATTCAAACACGCTATGCGCGTGCACATGATCGACGATGACTTCGCCGCGAAGTTGCTGGTTACGACTTTTCAGGGAGTAGCCTCGCAATGGTACGTCCGTCAAGCCCCAGGTTCGATCAGAAGCTTCGCCGATTTGGCGATAAAGTTCGTCAACCATTTCCAGACGAAAAGCCTAGCGAAGCTGCCCCAATCCCATTTGCATAAGATTCGACAAAAGGAGGGCGAGTCTCTGAGGGACTTCTTTAACCGATTCAACACCGAGCTGCTCAAGGTCGAAAGCGTCCAGATGGACTTCCTCCTCGACGTAATCATGGGGGCCATCCGAAATCAAGCATGCTCGGACCATTTGGCCAGGAAGCGTCCGGCCACCATGGAGAAAGTCATGTCCATCGCTCAACAATACATGAATGTCGAGGACATGAGGTTTAAAAGGAGGCCAGAGGTCGGGGAAAGGAAGGACCGACGACGAGACAACGAGCTCACCCCGTTGGTCATGTCGAGGAAAGAGATCTTCGCCACAATCAACGCCAGCGACCCGACGGTTTTCCGAAGACCAAGGAAGATCCAGGACGTGGACGGAGCCCCCCCGAGAGGAAACAAATATTGTGCATTCCACAAGCAAGTGGGAAATCATGACACCGAGGGCTGCTATGCCCTCAAGAAGGAAATACAGCGCCTCATCGACCTGGGCCGTCCGGAGATCAAGAAATACGTGAAAAGGCAAGGACAGGGTCGCCAGGGTGAGGGAAGCCGCCGCCGTAACTCCCCGTCTTCCATGGACGATGAACACGAGCCGCCGAAGAGGACTCGGTCTCGCTCTCCTCGAAGAGATTACACGCCATCCGGTCGGGACGACAAACAGCCTGCCACACAGGATAACCTCCCGGTCAGGGGGATGATCCACACCATTGCGGGAGGACCTAGTGGTGGAGACACTAAGAGCAGAAGAAGACAGGTGGAGAGGCGCCTCGACCAGGCCCGATACCGTATCGAAGAGCGCTACTACCATGAGAGGCTGCACGTCAACACTGTATCAGAGGCAGCGACGCCGACGTCGGAGTCACTCGAATTCTCCGAACTTGATCTTGCACACATCCCGAAGACAGAAGGACTGGAGGACACACCGGATTACCCAATGGTCATTAATTTGGACGTAGCCAACTACTCCGTGGCACAGACCCTGATCGACAATGGGAGCTCCGCCAACATCATCTTCGCCAACACCTTCGCCAAGATGGACTTAGGAGGATACACGCTCTCCCCCATACAGACCCCTCTCGTCGGCTTTGGGGGTTCCGAGGTGGTCCCTCTCGGGATGATTCAACTCCCCACCTCGTTGGGGGAGGCCCCGAGAAGAAAGACTATGATGGTCCAGTATCTAATAGTTGATGCTCCGTTTGCTTACAACATCATCCTCGGGCGACCCGCTCTTAATGCGTTTAGGGCGGTGGTGTCCACGTACCACTTAAAGATGAAGTTCCCCACGCCCGCGGGGGTCGGGCAAGTCACATGTCGGATCCTGGATGCCTGGAAGTGTTACTCGGCCTCCGTCGAAGGGAAGAAGACTCCGGCACCCCGACTAGTCGAAGCAGCCGCTTCACGAATGGACGTCCCCGAGTCCTCCGAAATCGACCCGGCAAAGCGGAGGAGGCTAGAGGAAGAAAAGATGACGCCAGCGGAAGATTTCAAGACAATCCAGCTCGTAGAGGGCGATCCATCCAAGACCACCCGGGTAGGATTGACCCTCGACCCGCATCACGAGGTCATGTTGGTCGATTTCCTCCGGGCAAATGCCGATGTCTTTGCTTGGAAGGCCTCAGACTTTCCAGGAATCGATCCCGAAGTCATTGTTCATCGCCTCAACGCGGACCCATCGTTCAGGCCGGTGAGGCAGAAAAAGAGAATATTTTGTGAAGCTCGAAACCGGATCATCGAGGAGGAGGTCAACAAGCTCCTCGAGGCAGGCTACATTGTAGAGGTCCAGTTCACCGAATGGTTATGCAACGTGGTCGTCGTTGCCAAGGGCGATGGCCGATGGCGGATGTGCAACGACTTCACCGATCTCAACAAAGCCTGCCCCAAGGATCACTATCCCCTTCCTCGGATAGACCAACTCGTGGACTCGACGGCGGGGTGCGAGTTGATGAGCATGATGGACGCCTTCCAAGGCTACTACCAGATCTACATGGCCGAGGAGGATCGTGGGAAGACGTCGTTCGTCGTCTCGACGGGGACGTATTGCTTCCTCGTGATGCCCTTCGGGCTAAAAAACGCCGGAGCTACGTATCAGAGACTTGTGAATCTCATGTTCAAGGAAGAGATCGGGAGAACCGTCGAGGTGTACGTCGACGACATGATAGTTCGCAGTGAGCGGGGGTCCGATCATCTCGGGCACCTTGCTCGAACATTTGAGATCCTAAGAAAATATGGCCTAAAACTCAACCCGAACAAGTGCACGTTCGGCGTCCGAGGAGGTAAATTCCTCGGGTACATTGTCAGCCACAGGGGGATCGAGGCCAACCCGGCGAAGATTCGCGCCATCCTCGACATCGAGCCGCCTAGCTCAGTGAAGGAAGTACAGAGGCTAGTAGGGCGCATAATCGCCCTCAATCGGTTCATATCCCGCTCAGCGGACCGGAACCTCCCATTCTTCAAAGCACTAAGGAAGGTGCCGGATTGGAAATGGACGGAGGAATGCCAGCACGCGCTCCTCGAAGTAAAAAGATACCTGACCGAGCCCCCTCTGCTGTCGAAACCAGTTCCGGGGAGGCCCCTTTATGCCTACCTGGCGATATCCCCAAATGCAGTCAGTTCGGTCCTAGTGCACGTGGAGGATCGGGTACACCGCCCGGTGTATTACCTCAGCAAGCTCCTCCAAGGCCCTGAACGGAACTACCTGGCCATCGAGAAGCTCGCCCTTGCTTTGGTCCACTCCACCCGGAAGTTGAGGCAATACTTTCAGGCCCATACCATCGTGGTCCTAACCAGTGAGCCACTAAAGCAGGTATTGGCCAAACCCGATGTCTCTGGTCGGCTCGTGAAGTAGGCCGTCGAGCTCGGCGAGTTCGATATCCAGTTCCAACCACGGACCGCGATTCATGCCCAGGTCCTGGCAGATTTCTTAGCAGAGGTGGCCCCGAGGGCAGGAGCGGAACCAAAAACTCCGTGGACCCTAATGGTCGATGGGTCCTCCACGAACACAGGTGGAGGAGTCGGGGTTTATCTGCGGGATGAGTTGGGCAACGAGCTCGATTTCGCCATTCGCCTTGAATTTCCGGTTTCCAACAACGAAGCTGAGTACGAAGCCCTCGCCGCGGGGATGAAGATTGCCCTGGACCAGGGCGTGGACGAACTTGTCGCCTTGACCGATTCACAGTTGGTGGCCGAGCAGGTCAATGGCAATTACGGCGCCCGTGAAGCATCGATGACGAAGTACCTCGAGGAGGTCAACAAGTTAAAGGAAAAATTCGCCAAGTTCTCTCTCGAGCAAATCCCCCGGATAGAAAATGATAGGGCGGATCAACTGTCGAAGCTAGCCAGTTCGATGAGAGGGACCAAAGAAAGAAGAATAACCATGTTGAGTTCGCCAACACCCCTGACCGGGTCGGGGACGCGACAGTGCATACTCTCCGTCGAGCCCCCGGAGGATTGGATCGCGGAACTAATCACCTACCTGAAGGATGGAATTCTCCCCGAGGGACCCGTCGAAGCCAAAAGACTTCGGAAACAAGCCTCTCGATACGCCCTCGACGGGCAGGGACGCCTGTTTAGGAAAAGCTTCGATGGGGCTCCTCGACGGTGCTTGAACACACAGCAGGCCAGGGAAGTTATCGAAGAGATACACCAAGGGTGTTGCGGAAACCATACTGGGCCAAGGTCCTTGGCCAAAAAGGTATCACGGGCAGGGTTTTTCTGGCCCAATCTCATGCAAGATTGTTTCGACTTCGTCCGAAGATGCCGAGCCTGCCAATTGCACGCCAATCTAGTCCACCAGCCTGCCGCTCCGATGGTGAATGTGGAGGTATCTTGGCCATTCGACCAATGGGGAATAGACATCCTCGGACCGTTCCCTCAAGCTCCCGGGCAAAGGAAGTTCGTGATTGTTGCTGTCGAGTATTTCACAAAATGGGCCGAAGCGGAGGCCGTTGCGAAGATCACCGACTCGGTTGTCAAGATTTTCATCTGGAAAAACATCATCTGCCGCTTCGGACTCCCCAGGGTCGTCATTTCCGATAACGGAACCCAGTTCCAAAGTCATCGGGTGAGGGAATGGTGCAACAGCCTCAAAATCGAGCAGCGTTTCACCTCAGTAGGGAACCCTCAGGCAAACGGTCAAGTCGAAGTCACTAACCGAACAATTCTCCACGGACTCAAGACCGCCTTGTCCGGCGCACAGGGCAATTGGGCCGACGAGCTCCCAGGCGTGCTTTGGGCATACCGGACCACTCCTCGGACTGCGACGGGCGACACCCCGTACGCCTTAGTTTATGGCTCCGACGCCGTTATACCAGCCGAAGTATTGCACCCATCTGCTAGGGGTGCGCACTTCGACGAGATCGCCAACGTCGACGCTCGCCTGACCGAGCTCGACCTCGCCGAAGAAAGAAGGTGTGCCGCCCTTCGAAGGATGGACAACTTCCGGGCATCCACTGCACGTGCTTACAATCGCAATGTCCGTCCCCGGACATTCCAGATCGGAGACCTGGTCACCAAGAAGGTCGAAGTTTCTCACCCTGTGGGAAAGTTGGACCCTAAATGGGATGGTCCGTTCAAAGTGACCAAGATTTGCAAAAACAACGCCTATCGCCTCGAGGACACGTCGGGAAGGGAACTGCCCCGTCCTTGGAACGCCTCGAACCTCAGACGGTTCTACGTATGATAATGGCCCGAGTAAAAACATCGCGTGTAAAACTAGCTCGCATGAAGTATTTTATTTCAACTGTTTTAATAATTACATCGTTATCATCGAATAAGATTCCGGCTAAAACACGCCGTTTTATGCACGAACTCTATTCTCCCCAGCTCGATTTTTTATTATCAAGTTATTTCTCAAAGTTCTCAAAGTTCCTTTTTATTATTATTTATTATTGGACATTTTATGCTCCCTTACCGGATTAAATAACATGTATTTCGAGGCCGAAACCATTGATAAAAATGAGCATGAAAATAGGAGTTCGACCAGGCACTTGCCATTGAAAAATTTCATTAACCATTCACACAAATTTCATCGATCATAATAAAGTCAAAAAAAAAAAAACAAAAAAAAAAAAAAACAAAACAAAACAAAAATACATGTTCTCGGGCGTCCAGCCCGGCCTAAAATCCTATGGCTTAAGCGCCATCTATCTCCTTGGCCACCTCCTCGATGGCCGCCTCCACGGCTTAATCGGCCCCAGCGCCAGCCGCCACTGCATCCGACGGGGCACTTGTCGCCCCCAAAGGTGACCCTCCTTGGTCCAGGACGATGGGATCGTCGGGCTCCACATCCGGTGAGAGAGGCTCCCCTAAGCGTTTATGCTCCTCATTGCGGACCTGTCTCTCCACAATGGAAATAACTCGTGCAAACTCTGTACCCTCATATGCCGGCAGCGCCTCATCATCCTCATCGTCCTTCTCCCCGGCATCGTTCAGATCAAGGCCGTACCCCTCCATGGAAAAATCTTGCGGGATAACACCGCGCGCCTTCAGCTGCTTGAAGGCTCTTTCAAATCCGAGGGAGGCATCGTTCGCCCCGCGGAGGATAGTAGCATACTCGAACACCGGTCCTCGAACGAACCGCTTGACGGCTTGTCTCTCCCAGTCGGGGACCGAGGCCATCAATTCGGTCCTCATCGAGCGGCGGCCTCTCTCCTCACCCTGCACGAAGGCCTCCTTGGCCTTCTTCCTCAGGAGGCTGACCTCTTGCTCAAGCAAGGACTCCCTGGTCTTGAAATCCAGCTCGAGCTTCTCGAGCCGCTCCTCCAGGGCCTGAGTCTTCCCCCGCGCCGCGGCTATCTCCCGTTGAGCGACTTGATTTTTCTGCCGCTCTTCATCCAAATCCGCCTGGAGGCTGCTTCCTCGAGCCTCCCGCTCGGCCTTGTCACAACGCGCCCGGCTGACCTCCAGCCGACGAAGGCCATGGAACACCCTTTGCTGAAGAGTGTTCATGTCCTGGGCGATGCTCAAGGCCAGCACCGCATCATCGAGCTCGGACAGGCTGACCTGATCGGCCTTAAAAACGGCGTTTTGGAAACTCCTCATGGCCAACCTTTTGCTCGTCCCTCCGAAGATGCTACGGTCGGAGAGGTCACCATATTTGGGGCCGAAGCGAGGTTCCGGGGTGTCCGGATAGTTCAACACCTCCAGCTCTTCCGATGAATACCCGGAGCCATCAGCCGGCCTCTTGCCTTTGGCCGACTTCGAGACGGGTTTCTTCGGAGCGGGCCCCGTTGGTCTCGTCGGTGGCGTGGAGTCCGGGGCTTTCCTTTTCCGGCCAAGAGGCGTCTCCTCCACATCGATGGCATCCTCCCGACGAGGATCTCGTGCCGGTTGAGCTGGTGCCTGCGTCTGGGCCGATCTCCTCGGAGCACCAGTGGCGGCCGCTATGGCTCGGGCCTCTTCCGAGGGGGGAGATGGCCACCTCCTTCCACCGGCTACTTTGGAGATCAAGTTCATACGTCCCATTTCCAACATGCTGAGATCTGCAAAATTGAAAACCGACCGATTAGACGATAATCGAGCATAAAGACTTGAATATCCGAGTAAAAACATGCAATAAATAATACCAAAAGTAACATTATCGATATCAAGCCTGGCCGGCGAGAGCCCGGCCTTTACTAGGAAGCGTTCCTGGGTGAGGAAGGTGGGGCTCAATAAGCCCAGGGCCTTCCGGCTGAGCACCCACTCCCTTGTCCAACTACTCGATCCCAGCCCGGCCAGGGAGAGCTTCCTCGCCTCCGGGTTATGCACCCTCCTCACCGGCCATGGATCATCGGATTGTATATAGCACCACTTCTGCTTCCAGTCCGCCCCGTAGGACGATGAAGCTGTTTCGATCAGCTTCCTTCCATTCTTGGCGCTCACAAAAAAACAGTTAAATTCATCATCCGGTGAGGACCTGCTCGAGTGGTTAACTTGGTATAAATCAGAAAAGTTGGCCACAGTGGGATTGTGCCCGGTACAGCAACAAAAAACAACGAAGGCACACATCGAGGCGTATGAATTCGGGGTCAGTTGAATCGGGCTTATATTCAATCGATTTAGGATGGTGGAAATGAAGACCGGGATCGGAAATCTAAGCCCGTTCTCGATGTGAGCATAGTGGATGGGGATGCACCCCTCGGGGGGGTTCGTAATGGAATCCTCCCTGCTCGGCCAGATGACCCCAAACCTGTCTCGGATGTAGTGGTTCATTATCTTCTTTACGTCCCGATCGGAGTTATTCGCTATGATGTTTCCCCAACTGACTGTTGTCTGGTTCCCGGCGATGGCCTTTCTCCTCCCCCGAAGAGGCTCCTGACCGGATGGGCCCGCCTCTTCGGAAACGGACCTCCACGAGGGGACCATCACGTCGGGCACGTCGCCCATTGGAGGAAGCGCTTCCCCGCGTTCCGCCTCCATGCGCCGCCTCATCTCCTCTACCCTACTTGGGCTCTTACCGCCCCCTCGGGGCCGACTGGTGCTCGCCTCGCCTGGGCAACGAGACGTCGCCCCCTCAAAAGAGGCCTCTGCCTCCACGGAGATCGACAGATTTATATCACTTAACCCCCCTTCGATCGGGGACCCTACCATCCTATTTTGACTATCCGAGCTATTCGTGTGTTGGCTCATATTTAAGGATTGTCTAACGAAAATGAAGAGCAAGAAAGAAATAGTTCGGAAAAAGGAGAGTACCTAGGTTTGGCTGGTCGAAAGGAGATTTTGTCTGCTCGAAATGATTCCCGTGTGCTCGGTGCTATCAGATTATTCTCGGAATGCAACTTCAGCTCGATTGTAAAATAACGCGCCCGTAGTCACGCCCGGAGCCCCTATTTATAGGGCGGTAAAAATATTCCTCGGGAAGTCCAACAGTCGCCAGCATTTATTACCAACGGTCACATCCCAACGGTCAATTTTCGAAGTTACCGCCAATGCCTGATCGGTAATTCCTGGGCGATGTCGTAGGCGCTACCTCCTCGAACAGTCCCCGGTCTGCCCGTATCACGAGGATCGACCAGACCAAGAACTGGGGGGGCTAATGATGTGGCCAAATCCGCCTGGCCACGTGCGCTCCTCCTCAGCTTACACGTCGGATCCAGGTCAGCGCATGCCGCCATCCCCCTATCGCCGCGTGTCAGGCCTATCCCGATCAGGCCCTTGTCTTTTTCTTGACGGCCTTGTTCGGCCAGAGTTCACCACATCTCCTTGACTCAAGGCTCTCCCCGATGTAAATGGCATGTTCGATGTCGACGAGGCTTCATTCTCGGGGTCAATGCTCTGAGATCCTCCTCGAACGAGGAATGCATCCCACGCGCCCACACCGCGTCATGGTGAACGCCCGTCACCAGCAACGGGATTGGGCCAACTTAATTCTGGTCCGGCCCACCTATTTTTTATTATTATAAATAGTACGACGACACTATTCATGGGGTAAGACAACTTTTATCTACCGATACGCTGAATATCACTTACTGTTCACCTGCCCGAATTCTGACTTGAGCGTCGGAGGGTCTTCGCCGGAGACACTTCCGGCTAGTCTCACGTGTGCTCCATCCTTGCAGAATAGGACCCGACCAGCATTCAGACACCCCTACTCGATATACCTGACCGGATTCGGACACTTACTCCCAGGACGAAGTGACGTGTACCGCAGGACAAAATCCGACCACATCAATTTTATAATCTGGAATAATTTGATGGGAGTTAGGCTGGACATAGGAATTTTAGGGGAGACATTGACACCTAAAGTTATGCCTTCCAATGCAACCATTATCTTATGCTGGGAAGAAAAAGCACTAAGCAAATCATTTATGCTATATTTGGAACTTAGATTTTGGTGAAGGAAAAAAAGAACAAAATATTAAAAAACAATCTTTGCCCAATCCTGAAGAAAACTTCCATCTGATTTATTTACTTATTTATTTTTCTTTACATACAGAGGTGATCGATATGGATATAATACATTTATAGAATTTGATTCTTGATCATGCTTTTGGTGTCTCACTAGGTATGATTTCAAAGTGTTCATTGATCTCTTCATAAAGAAAAGGGATACTTACTAAAAAATATGAATTGGTAATTGTCCCGAATTTTAAAAACTCCTTTTATTCATTGAAATTATATTTACCATTTTCTAAGTTCACTTCTGATTTAAAAAATAGGGTAATTGGCACATTGCACCCTCTAAACGTACTTGATAGGTACAATGCATCCTAAAATTTAAATTTTAGTATTTTGCACATTTGAAAATACATTAGTTTCGCAATTTGCACCCTTCACCCATTCCCATTAAAATTTTTCACCAAAAATAATATTTTGGCAAAATAAAAAAGGGTAAACTTGGTATTTATCATGCTATATAAAAAAAATAACACTAAGCAATTTACTAACAGAATGAGAAAATTAGTAAGGTTCAATATTACGAAAAAGATAAACAAACTAAATAAATATTAATAAGATATTAAATAAAAAAACAATATATTAATACCTTTTAATCAAGTTCTTATTCAATAGTAACAAAACAATCTCAATTCAGAATGAAACGTATGAGAAGGTTGAAGAAAACACAGAAAGATGACTTAAAGATCTACGCGAGACAAGTTTTATAAAGGAGGATGCATGCATCTTTTCCTATCTACTTATTGATTTCGTATGACTTTTTCGAGTTTATAGTTTATGATTAGTTGGCAATTTGCAGAATCACATATATGAATGTTTTTGTGATACTTTGATCAAGCTCAACTTGGACGAGAATTAATTTGGATTTGTTGGTAGTTTCCAATTTGAACTAAAGATTTTGCTATTAACAAAAAAAAAAAAAAAAAAAAAATCAACCACTTATTTCTAATCACTAACAACTGATTCAGTTCTACCCATGCCAATTGAAAAGTTACACTCACTCTTGTAAGAACATTAATTTGGTTGCACATATTTATTTTTTGTTCTTATTAAATAGTTTATTGCAAATAAACCAAAAAAAAAGAAAAAGAAAACTAGCATAAGGAAAAGAATACGTGTACATAAACGCTATAAAATTGAAAATAGAAGTTGTGAACGTACTATAGATTGGGGCCTGATATCCTATGGGCATATGAAGTGCCCCTCTGTTGCCATAATTTTCTCTTAATATTGCTATAATTGTTTAAATCCAATTTCAATAGTTAAGATTCTTCAATTTATTGTTAGAAACTAGGTGAAAAAAAAAATTGAGAAGCGCTTAAGTTGTCATGCTTTTAAAAAAAAAAAATCCTCCACAATTTCTCTGTATTGTACTCTAGTTTTTAAGATGAAGTCAGCATTGCGTTGTTTAATTTATTTTATTTTATATATAATAGTAAATACCAAGTTTGCCCTTTTTTTTTATTTTACTCAGAATATTATTTTCGGTAAAAAAATTCAGTGGAAATAGGTGGAGGGTGCAAAGTGCCTCATTAATCTATTTTGAAGGATGCAAAATGTCAAAATTTAAATTTGAGGATGCATTGTGCCAATCAAGTGTATTTAAAGGGTGCAATGTGCCAATTGCCCTTTAAAAATAGCATCAATTGTTAATTGCATGAATTACGAAAAACTCCTTTATCTATTAGCGTTAGGGGGTAATTATAATTTCAGAAATAGATGGGGTTTGTCATAATCGAGTGAAACTTTACGGGTTCTGATAGTTATGCCTAAAAAAAAGTGTTCATTGATCTAAGCTACATTAGTTATTTGATATATGAATATAAGGGTTATCTTCATGCAAGTGCCAGGAATTTGATTGAGGGATGGAATTTTTTCGAAATCATTAGTTATTAAAATATATGAATATATGAATATAAGAGTTATATATAATATTAACATTTAAAATACCAAAAATTATCATATTTATACGTATACGATCAATTAGAAGTGCAACAACCAAAACAATATATAAAAAATGACATTGAAAATAATAACAAGCTATTCTCTGTTTCAAAAAAGTAAATATAGTGGATAATGAATTGCTTTTAAAAAATATTTATTAAAGAATTTTTTAACAATACTCAAAAAATTAAAATTGATATAAATCCACATAATAATATATAATCAAAACTCAAAAAATATTAATATCTCTCACACTCTCTCTTTGTTCTCACAACCTAAAAATATATATATTCATGTTCAAAAAATATCTTTTTCATTTTTTCTCCTCTATCACATTCCCCAAATCACTCATAATTAAATATAAAATCTTGAATTCATAAGATTCATTCAAGTTCAATAGCCCAACAAATAAACATTAAAATTCATTGAGTTTAATATTGAACAACAATCAAAATTCATATCAACAATTCTGAGATTCAAATCTCTATTCAAAATCAATTACAAAAAAAAAGAAATAAATAAATGTATAAATTTCAAAATTAGTATACAATACCTTCTTATACGTTGCTTTGAAGAAAAATTGAATATTGTAGGATTTATGAGAGAAGAAAAATTATAATAAAATTTTTGATGTTTTAATTGGAAGAAAAGATAGAAGTAAATTTAATAGAATTGTAATATTTTAATTTGAAGAAAAAAAGAAGAAAGAGAGGCAGGAGAAAAGGAGAGAATTTAATTATTATGGTAAACGAGATTTAATAAAATAAATCACAAAAAATAGAATAGAATAGAGAAATTTAAACTTTTATATATAACTTATATAAAAGTCAAATATTTATATTTGGGGGCGGGGGGAGGCAAATTTTAAACTTTTAATAATATATATACTAAAAAATTAAAATTTTAAAAAATTAAGGGGGGGAGGGGGGTAGTTACCACCACCAAACCCCAACAGCCACCCCCCCCCCCGGCTCCGTCACTGAATCAAACAATCCTTTGGTTAGCTTGCGCGTGAGCTAAAATTGTAAATGCCCAAATCCGAGCGGACTATATAAATGTTAAGACTTGATCTAAACTAATTATCTACATATAAAGAAAACTCACGGTAATAAGGACTTCATGCTTGTCCATATACTGCATCCATTTTCTTGAATTTCAACTGACAAGTAACAAGGACTCAGGGTAAGAAAACATCTGCTAATCAATCAGGGGTTGAAAGTTAATTATCAAGTAATTGTCTCATCTAAAAGTATTACGCCTATGCCCACCAAGATTTAGCGTAATTACACTCAAACTCTATGCAGTACCCTAAAAGTACAGTTATAACAAGACCATCCTATTAACATAAGTCCATAACAAAACACATTTTAATGCAATTAGGTTCAACACAAAGTGTGCAACAATTTCCATTGATGCAAAATGACACAGTGAACATTAGTTCATTATTTGGAATTCCCTAATTATAAGAAAACTCATGTTACAATCAAACTTTAAAAAAAAAGAAAAATGTAAGCATCAAACAAACCAAATAACAATACCTGAACATTATTTAACGTGAAGTCAACATTGTTCACATAACACAAGAAGCTAACATTGTAGAAAAAAAAAATCATCAAATTCAGTTTACCAACTGCATCACTAGTTCCTTCATTACCAATCTCCAGAGCCTCTTGGCATTGTCCATATTTTCTATTTCTTTTCTCTTTTGCTTTATTAAAGAGCATAATGGGGAATTCGTAACTTCCGTTAGGATTTTCCGACGGTTTTTAGGGTTTTTGAGTTCAAGGGAGGTAACATCAGACCTCAAAGGGTCTAAGTGTAATTATCCCTTTTTTTATATGAAATTCTTCTTTACAAATGTGTGGGGGGTCAAGAATATTATCGTGATTAACTAAAGTAGCCACAACTATGTCAAATATGGCAGGCCCTTTTGGCAGATAATATGATTCCATGGTATAAATTTGTGTAGGCAAAAGAATCAAATAACTACCAATCTTGTAATTCCAGTAAAGTAGCAAATCTTTGCTTATCTTCTTGAGGCAATTCTTTTGTTTAATTTTCTCTTTATCTTCTTATATCCCAAACAATAAAAGATTGAAAAAAGCTCACCTTTAATTTGATTCTTGATAACAGCATAACATGATCGTCGAATTAAAATAATTATTGCAACTAAAAATTACATCTGATCCATACATTGGAAGAGTTGTACAGTCTGTCTCAATTTCCAACAATCTAATGGCCCCTCTTACTAACAATGTGAACATTGATCTCTACAATGTGAATTGATTTGGGATGAGAGATGATAAAATATTGTGAGTGTAGTGTTTATAATTGATCATGAAGAAATGAAAGTGAGAAAAAAATTGTTGCTGCACAAACAATCAGACTATGGTCCAAGATGTTATTTGTTGAGGTCCCCTCTCATGAAAGTTGGCAGCCACGACGGCAGGAAGTTATCCTCCGGTGATGGCAGCGTTCCGGTTGCCATTGGTGAAGGGTCTTCGATGATTTTTGACATGCACAAAATAATTTGTAAAAAAAATGCGTTGCTACTCACTAATAATGATCTGAACCATAGAATTAAGAAATTAAATTAATTTCTTGACCAACTCAAATAAATTATTGAAAATATAGACTTATTAAACAACTTCTAGTGAAAAAAAGGTCGTTTTTTTTTTCCCAAATAGGTCTTGCTGAACCCAATCACATATGACAAGTTCAATGATTGATCATTGTTCATTTTTCGTAAAATATATATCAATCACGTGATAAGTGTAATATATTCTTCACAAAACCAACATGATTCAACTGAATCGGAACTAGGGTTTCCCAATTTATGAAAAGGTTAAACCGGATACACATTGAAAAAAGGCTAAAAGGTGTGAAAATAGATCTTATGATAAAACAGAAAGCAAAGCCACTAAAAGATTCTTCTCCTTTGCCAGCTCTGCTAATACGTAATATTGCTATCTATTGACTATCCTATATCTGTTATTATCTTATATCTATTGATTATCCTATATCTGTTAAAAGAATAACAATAATATACTCAAATAGACAAATGTAAAAGAGACCCATCAAAAAATATCGAAAGTATATATACGTAATAAAGCATAATATACACGTCAAAAAGAAAAAAGGGGACACCAAACAATAGAAATTAAAAAAAAAAAAAAATCAAATGAGAATAAATTTGATTGTTTTCTTTTTTTTCGTATGTACCTTGGTCCCGAAGGGCAAAATGAGATCGTGTAATCAGCTCCACTACACGTAAAAGTACTCGTAGCATCATCGTAGGCGTAGCTATACGACCTCGGACAGGCATTCTTGAACATCTCCGAGTACACCGACGGCCTGCAGGTGGCGGGTGACCGTACGCGCCGCTGCAGCAATACTCCGGGCTGCCGAACGCATCGCACGCGCTCTTGCACCCCTGCCTGTCCCCGGCCCGCAGCTCCTTCGGGCACCTTCGTTTCAGGTCGGCTACGCAGCCGGTCGCGGCCGCATGTCCCCGAGCCACCGCTTGGGCTCGACGATCATGGGCAGGTTGTAGCCGTCGACGAGGCTGACGTCGTAGAAATCCTGGCCGCCGGAGCCAATGGTGAATTCGGCTAGGGTGGCCGGCAGGCTCGCGCCGGCGCCATTGCATTCGATTTGGTTGGAGCCGCAGTCGCCAGTGGCGCAGCTGCCTGCGCCGGTGGTGGGGTCGAATGAGCATCCGGTTCGGCCCCAGAACCTGCCGGACCAGCCGGGTTGGGGCTGTAAGGTCCGGGTGGCGCGCGGGGGGAAGTTCGAAACCGGTGGTGTCTAATCCGGGGCTGCCCGCATTTGATAGTATTCCGGGCCATACTGTGTGGTCGCATCTGTTTATTAGTGTGAATGTAGTCCCTAAACCAGCTGCAAAACACACACAAAATCATCATTATCCCAAAAAATAGAAAAAAAAAAAAAAACCCACGAAAATCTTTGTTAATTATACGAATAAATGTTTGTACCTTTGGCCATGAGAAAGAATATGAGGGTAATGATGTGAAGAGCATAGAAGAAGAAGAGATTAAGCACATTTGGAGAAATTAATTAAGAGCAAGGAAATGATTTTAGTGATTAAAATAATGGTTTTTAATTAATGTTGGCTAACAAGAAGAAAAAACGGCGGGGTTTGTGGAGGTACTAGAGGAGAAAGAATGAAAGAAGAGATTAGGAGTGAGAAAGAATGAAAGAAGAGATTAGGAGTAGAAAGAGAGGCTTGTTGCTTCTTAGCCTCAATAAAACGACTATATATACACTTACACTGATGTGTTATCACTCATTTTTGTGTAACTTTTTAATTTTTGCTTTGGAATGTGTTAAAGCATGTATGAAATTAAGAGGATAAGAGATTTAGCCAGAAAACGTAAGCTGGAGGGCCAGCTTAGGAAAGCATTTGACACAAAATAATCGAGGCGAGATGATATAGAAATTTCCCATCTCTTGTCAAGCACGCGTCAACTTACTAGGAGTTGACCGGATAGGATTTCCTACCCCAAAACGATGCACCATCTCATGTTCCATATTTTAAATTAATGACACGTGTAAAATCTAATTAACATAACTAAATAATTGTCGATAAGTAAATTTTGAAGATTTACCCTTGTCATGAATTTAGAGTATGGAGCATCGTTTTGGGATAGGGGATCCCGTCCGGGAGTCGACACCTCACGATAATTTGATTATTTTATTTTAAATTTATTAATTTATCTTATAAAATAGAATTTCTTTTTCTCAAAAGGTGGCACTATCAGCTTTGATAATCGGTACTTTCACTTCACAAAAACAAAAATAATTAAAAACTGGTGTACTTTGTTGTCACTAATTTGCACTATACACGTGTCATTAATTGTAGCTAATAACAAATATAATATTGTTAGTATCATTCAACTTGTGAAGATCATTAATATTATGACAATTAATTCGTCTCTTACTCAATATATATAATTAATAATAACTTTAGTATTGTCACTATCTTTTATTTTTCTTATAGTATTTTGAGTTATTCAATGCAGACAGATATATTAAACTTTACTTAACTCTTATCTGAAACTGTAAATCAAATCAATTGGAAATTTTAACATTTTATTCATTGATCCCAACAAAGAATAAATTACTTGCATGTTTCTTAATTTTCTTCTAAATTTTGTATCTTTAAATGATCAATTTGGGTGGATCCCAGATTCTTCTTTAGTTTCGATTCCTAGAAACAAGTTGTACGAAGATGACAGAAGCTCTTAGATCCATAATCAAATTCCAATAGAGGGTTAATTGCAATTTTATTCCCATAAGTATGTTTAGTTCAATTTCAATCTCATTCATTAAACTTTTTTAATTTTGGTCTCATAAGTTTATTTTTTAGTAATTTCAGGACTTTTTTTTTCACTTTCCATCAATTATTTAATAGAGAAAGCATGAACAAGGCACATGACGATTAATCGATTTGGATAAGCATTATATTTCGTTCCCTTCTTCAGCCATTGACCTCTTGGAATTCAGCAGCCAAAAAAGAAGACCAATTTTGTTTCTTTGCTCTAATTTTGCTTTTTGTATAGCTTATTTCTCCTCCAAATAATAGACAGTCACAATCCGCATCATTCATTCCCTCCAATATCAACAAGTTGAGATTTAACGGACAAGTGTATTGCGCACCGTGTTCTTCTCCGTTAAATAATGGTTAGAAAGTGGAAAAAAGTCCAAATTGCTACAACATAGAATTTATGGGATCAAAATTAAAAAAAATGGGTGAAATGAATAAGATTAAATCGAACTAAGGCATACTTATGAAACCAAAAATGCAATTAGCCTTCCAATCGATGATAGGTCTCAACTAGATTATTCAATATTACTTTCGAATATATATGAATGGTTACTTAATAGAAAATTTTGAAAGAAAAATCAGATTTGAACAGTCATGTTTGATTTGGCCTCCATTGAATACAAACGTATCTCATCGCATTATCATATTTTCACACTAAATATTGTTTGTCATCGAATTTCTTTTAGGTACTAACCACTAATTATACAAGATTATCACGAGAAAATTGTTAAATATCTAACAAAAACTAGGTAAAGGAATAAAAGTTGGGAAAATATTATAAACATGCATGGAATGCAACTTGAGACATTTGTAACCCGTGGGACCAAATTAAAGTGAAAAGCCTGATACATGATATATTTTACTTGTTATAGTGGTATGTGTGTGTGACCTTTAAACTCAACAGCAAAAGATAATGCTCATGGCCGGCTCGGGTCTTTTGTTATATAATCGTATTACATTTTCTGTTACACTCATCAATACATGCCACGTGTATTGGTGAACGGTCGAGATAAGAAAGAGAAAAAATGATAATATGGAAAAAAATATGAAAATTCTCTTTCCTAATCTCGACCGTTCACCAATACCCGTGGCGTGTATTGATGAGTGCAATATAAGATATAATACGTTAGTGTAACAGAGGAATCCAACTGCTCATGACCACTCGACCATTGATCAATTGAAAACATACTAAATTGTCTTTATAAGTGGATTGTGATATTTTTATTTTGTGGCATTAATACAGTATCATGTTTTTAGGTGTCTTAAAAGCCTCAATTGACTTTTATAATAGCATCTCTAAATATATAGGTTTCAGTGTGTATAAAAGGTTTTGATAAAAATTACTTATAGCGATACTTTTTATAAAAGTGCCTCAATTCTTATATTGTTGAGACATTATCAAAAAGTGTCATGTTTGTCTGTGATGGGAGGGCTCTAAAGTTACACTATATATTTGACTTGGTTCTTTCTCTACTCCAAGTTTTGATAATTGTTTGTCTTTTTGAAAACTGCAATGTTTGGTGTGAGATGGAGAAGGAAAATCTAGCAAAGGATGTTCGTATGAAGCGTGCTGATTTATGTCATATCATTGCAAACATATATATAAATTTCTTACGACAATACTGGAAATTAAATACAACAAACATTATAAAATAAAATCAAAATCTACACGTTTTGATGAACACTAAGGAAGATAAAATTAGAGTCTAATTCGTGAAACTTTTTTCAGAAGCCTTCTTAGGTCAAGTAGCCCGGGTTAATATGTATTAAAAACATGCTAGTGATGGACAAGATGTAAACTCTCCACTATCCTAATGATATGTATTAGCTATCTGCTTTACAAAGGAATTCGATTCCTTAATTATATATATGTAGAAAGTATTTGTTTTCCAGATCTCTGCACGCATGTTCGTTGACAGAATCACGTACTCAGAAAGCAAAAGCTTTAAGAATAGCTAATTAGACATTGAAATATAGTTGGATTTGAATTAATTAATTAATAATACGCCACTACGAAAAAAAATGAATTGTAGCAAATTGAATTAGTTGTTATTAATTATATACTCGTAAAAAAGATCAAATTTTATTTCTTGGAATAATGATGTTATTTTTAAGTTTAATAGGGGCAATAATCGTATATAAGTTGTTGCTATCATGTGATGGCTAGTATTTGTGTTGCTCCCAAGGTTAAAGGCATTGTACACGGATAAAATCCTCTATTATAAAATTGTGCTTCAAATTGACATCCATATCATGTATATAAAATTACTTTTTTAATTATATACTTGACCTGAAATCATTATACTTTGTGTATATCCATGCATTGAATAGAAGATGAAACACGATTTTGCAATAAAGAATCTCGTGTGCATTATAACATTTGTGTTCTTAAACGTCAACTGCAATAATTCAAACACAATATTATAATTATGAAAACATTATTATTATAAACTATAGTTATTATCACTTAATAAGGGAAATAATAAATTGAGACCAGAGTATGCAAAGATATTTTCTTTATAAGGGACTTGACTTTTAGTATAAGTTTATTGCAAATTTGGTACTAAATTGTTCAGTTTTTAGTTGCTGCCCCAGAAAATTATTTAGTTTGAAACTCTTTGGATCCCTCACACCAATTATATATCGCGCATGGGATGGGCAAAGTTTAATTGTTATTAACCCTTTCTAAATTATCATCTTTCTGCATAATTATGATCCGCGAAAATTCTTTCCAAAGACAATAAACAAGCCCTAATTTAAATGTAATTGAAATTCTTAATTAATGTAAGAATATTGTCATTATGAGTACCTGGTTTTGGATTTCATTAAAAGTGTATATATCTATATAGTTTGATTTTTGGGGTTTGATTTTCAAATTTAAAATAGTCCCTATATTTTAATTGACTTCAATTTTATTTCTGTCCATCCTCCAACAAGTATATTTGGCAATAAAATATATGTTGACTAAAATAACCTTTAACTATATGTTCACATAAAAAAAAAAAAAGACCAAACTCATCCCGACATTTCAAAATAAAAGCAAAATAGTCCCTTGATTTAATGGTGAAATATTTTAATGCTAATAACATTCTTGAGCACTTAAGTGGCTCAAAATGTTACTAGACCACAATTGTGCAACCTCACTATGTCAAAACACAGTCGTTCAAAACCTACATAATAACATGCTCACTCAAATTTCAATTTTTTTTTTGTTATTCTAAAAGTTTTTTTTTATTATCATAAATAAGTTCATTTTATGATTAGATAGGTATATGGAAGTTCATTTTACATTCACCATCTAATTGGAAAGTTTCAAATAAGCTTGTTTCTTCTATCCTTCATTTTTTCTAATCGTCTAAGCCAAACCAAGTGCCCAAACATTTTGACTCCTACTACTATTTATCGATTTATTAAAAAAAATAAAGAAAGAGTAGAAAAATAACATTTTGAATGAGAATCTAAAAACTAAATCAATTTCTATTTGCACATAAAAAATATTTCTTTCTTTTTAAGTTTCAAAGGGGACGTTGGTTTTTCTTTACTTTTTGACGTTCAAAAAAAAATATTGAAGAGTTTTGAAACTGATCGGTTGTGTGATCATGTGTAAATTCTTTCCGGATTTAATATAATCTCAAAGTGGATATGGCTAAAATTCCTTAAATACATGGACTATTCAGATTTCTAGTACATAATTGTTAAAAAAAAAAAAAGAAAAAAAAGATTTCCTAATAATTTATTTATTATTATAAGGGCATCAAATTTCTGAAAAGCCCTGTAATTTGGTGAGAGAAGTTACCAAAAAATGAACAAAATAATGAAATTGAGGTCAATTAAAAATACAAAGACTATTTTAAATTGAAATTTCAAGGATGAAAATAAATTTTACTTTCTTCTTTCTTCTATTGGGGATTGCGGGAGCTAGCCTGGTTGATTGTATAATGTTGATATTTGTCGCTGCTGTTTATCTTTCTAGATCTCTCCCTCCTTTTTTTACCCCTTTTTTTTCTTTTTAAAGTAAACTATGATTAT
>CM047874.1:8979087-9025970 GCA_026212405.1 Petrea volubilis | reverse complement strand
TTTCTTTGTTTTTTTTTTTTTTTTTGGTTGTTTCTTGTAGTGATTTATAGATCTCTTGTTAAATTAACAATAATATTGAACTATAATAGCATTAGCTTGTGAATTTATAGAATAGTTTTATATTGTATCAGGCGAATTAATTATGTTGGAGTGGAAATTATTATTTACTTTATTGTACGATTGCATTTTAGTAGAATACAAGTAAATCATATACACTTTATTAAAAAATAGAATAAAAACATATTTTTAATTGAAAATATATTGGAAATATATAAAGTAAAATAACCATTCAGACATAAGATTTAAAAGATCAACTTTAACCTTTCCTTAAGTACATAGGCGCAAACGCATATATATAGTCTAAAATATAAAGATATACGTTTTAATTGAAAAAGGATATCACTGATCACTATAATATTGATCTTGTAATTACTTATTAAGTTTTTATGTGAGTCGGATATATTAATTAATGATAAAGCTTATTAATAACGATAAAATATAAACTTAAAAATCTTCGAACAATAAGGTTAAAAGATACAATATTTTGTCATTTGATCAATATCATGATGATTGATACGCCCCTAAATTAATCAACTTGAAAATAGATGATAATGACACCGTAGCTGCCTCTAATTTGGACTCTAATTTTGGTCACAATGTCACATAATTACTTTTGAAAAATTGAGAAATTTTTTCTATACACTCAATTTAAATTTATATATGCATGAAACACTTTAAATTGTGTCATTTTTTTCAATCTATATAAGAAAAATATCAACATACCAAAGTCACATAGTTTGGACCATTTGATTATGTAGCACCAGCGGAACGATGTCCGCCGAATAAGCCTTCGTCGCTTTTCAATTTTCGACGGAATTTCAGTGGATTTTTTTTTAAAAATCAAATCATTTTCGGTGGAATTACCCGCCAAATTTTGTTTTATATTTTTTAAAATGAAGTTCCAATTGCTCAACCTAAAAGTCGAATCTGGGACTCGACCCTAGTTTCTCACGCTCGTGTATATATGAGCTCAAAAATACCCCAAATTTTGGGGTCGTTGGGAGTCAAACATTCGCCTCTTCGTTAGCAACCAATTCTCTTTCCATTGGACTATGATTGTTTTCTTGTAATAATACATAATATTATATATATATATATAGAGAGAGAGAGAGAGAGAGCATACAACAATTCAAATAATAATAATTAAAAATAAAATATTAATAATAATATTATTATTTTTTTTTAATTTTATAATAATAATTCAAATAATAATGTTTTTATTTATTGAAAATTTTAATATTTTTAAACTTTTTAAAAAATTTTATATATATATGATGAACCCGCATCCGATCACACAGTGGGTTCCAGCCCAGATACTGTCCTTCCTGCAGCCATTGAGACCTTCCGATCAGGCTGGGGGGTTTTCAAAACGCGTCCAAGTTGTGGAGAGGACCTGGCGTTTATAAGGCGTCCAAGACCCTCGTCTCCACTCGATGTGGGACGAAGTACGACCTTATCATAAGCCCCCAGACGAGGGGCTTGGGACCCTTCAGGCCCCACGGTGGGCGCCATATGATGAACCATATCCGATCTCCACCCGGTGGCCTCACCCGCGAGGTATTGTCCCTCCTGCGACTATTAAGACCATCCGATTAGGCCGGGGGGTTTTGCCCTTTAAAAGGCACCTTGCTAAGTGGGAGAGGACTTGGCGCTTATAAGGCGCTCAAGCACCTCGTCTCCACTCGATGTGGGACGGATTACAACATCATCAATATAATACATAATATTATATATACCATGAAACAATTCAAGTAATAATAATTACTAATAATAATTTTATAATAGTAATTCATATAATAAGATTTTTTTTATTGAAAATTTTAATATTTTTTAATTTTTTAAAATTTTGATGGAATTTTTTGCTGAAATTTCACTGAAAATTTAAATTTTAATATATTATTAGTATTTTTTAAATTTTTTGTGGAATTTTTCGCCAAAATTCCGTTGAAACGCTAAATTTTAATATTTTTTTTTCACATTTTTTGTCGAAATTTCCCGCTGAAAATTTAAAATTTAATAATTTTTAATTATTTTTAAAATTTTCGACTGAATTTTCCTCCGAAATTTCGACTAAATTTCCCTCCGAAATTTCGTCAAAAATTTAAAAATTAATATTTTTATTTATTTTTATGTTTTCGGTGGAATTTTCAGTTGTAAATTTTAAAAATTAATATTATTTATTTTTTTTAATTTTCAGCGAAAAATTCTGCCAAAAAATTTAAAAATTAATATATTTTTATTTTTTAAAATTTTCGCCAAAAATAGCATTTTTTTTTCCCTTGTAATGTAGCCACACATATGCCTTATTATATAATTTGTTTGATTTGATGAAATTGAAAATTAAAAACCAAAAAACAAAAAAACGTAAAATCAAATTAGAGGCATTGACACACATATGTGCGGCTAGCAAAGTGAGTTGGTCATGTGTGGACCTCCCTAGCTAGATATTATGTGTCTAGTCAAATGATGGAAAATTTTTGATGTTGCATGCATGCAATATTTGGTTGTTCGAGAAAATTCTGAAAAATAGTTGGTGTATGTATCAGTTTCTAGTCGACAATGAATTGACAAACTTTATTTTTCTTGCTCCCTGTGGAAAAGGGGTGATGCGGTAATTATATCACCACCGAAAGTTGGTTCTCTTGCCCACTGCATCACGTTATGTAGTCTACTGTGCTTGATTGTATTTGACAATATTGGTACCTAGGAGCCATGGGAAATTCTTCTGTTTTTTAATGGTCATTAAATCGTTGACAAAAGGCAATGCTCTATCATAATTAAAATTTTCATAGACAGTGCGAATTCTTGTTTATTTTTATATTTAAGGATGCAATCAAATTTTTTATTTGAAGGAACACGATCAAATTTGCATAAAATATTAAATATATTTTTATAATTTTATTTATTTATTTTATTGATCCTCCCATCTCGATCTTCATCCATTTTTCCCACCGCCATGAAAATAATTTGATTGGTCCTCCCTTGTATTCGAGGACCACGCCAAACCACGGGAGTCTTACATCTGAACAAGAGGTCAACTATTTTTTTTTATTTAAAATGGTCTCATTCATTTAATTAAAGCTTGTTATGATCAAACTCATTTGGCTGAGATTTTGCCTGGAAATTAAGGCTTCGGTAGGTTCAATTTATTTGCTATTTACCAGTGAGTGGTATTGTTAGATTAACCAAGAAAGTCGTTCTTTATACTATTGGTAAACATTTCAAAAGAAACAGTGGATTAATTTTTATAGAAATACGTATAAATTTTGAATTGATATAAACTTGTGGAGAGGTCCGGAGGCGATCGCATCCACCAACTCCCCAACCCCTGATTTCCTTTCTTTTTTATAGTAATTATTTATTGTTCAATAGTTATTGATTGACATCAATGCTGATTTATTTTCATCAATTCATCAGCTTACTTTCATCAGAAAAAAAAAATAATAATAATTAAATGGGAAGTGGTAACTCAAGAAAAAATGTCATCTTAATTCTCCCCATAAATCTTGTTCTAGTACTATGTGCTCTCTCATTGTGACAAATTAGTATATCTTCTTATATTTGCTATTGCATTTTTTTTATTATATTTTCCATATATATGCACCAAGTTCACAAAATATTTACTTCTTAACAACAACAACAACAACAATAATAATACTAATAAAAGGAGAACATGGCTTATAATTAATATAAAAGATAGTAAATTTTAATAAAGAACATAATAGAGGACGATCCAAATGGTCGACCTCATACAACTAATTTATTTAGGGGAAAAAAAATTGAAAGAGATGTGAACAAAATAAATCACCGCGGCAAATTAATGAGTGACATGCCTATTTTACACGTTTGTTTGAATGTCACGACCACCAAAGTAGACTACGTACAAAGGAATACAAAATTTTCCTACTCTGTTATTAGTTTGCCTGGCCATCTCAATTTGTTGGTCAAAATTGGCTAGTTAGCTAATTTGGTTAATTTTTCAAGATATTCTAATTCATTTAAATAATCAGGATAAGTCACGGAAATTGTTAACTAACTAAAATATGGCTTAATCATATTTTTTGTCTTGTAAATAAGATTTTCTTTTCAAATTTTATCCTGTAAGTTTGATGATCGCACATATAGTCCTGTACGTTAGTTCAATTTGACATATTTGATCGTTTATCTTCGTTCAATTTGATATATTTGATCTTGAATTGACACATTTAGTTCTTCCAAGAATAGGACTATATTTGAAAATTTAGGACTAAATGTGTCAATTCAGGACCAAATGTGTCAAATTGAACTAACATATGAGACTAAATGTGCAACCATCAAAATTACAGGGCGGAATTTGAAAAATGGATTTCATTTATAGGACCGAAGGTGTAGTTAAGTCTAAAATAATTTATCATCTTGTGTTACCTCGAAATCCCTAAAGATCTTCTTAGGAAGCTGCTTCGATCATGGTTGGATGATATTAATTTAATTGTGGTCGGTGGTTGTCACGTAATCACCTTCTTGTTAATTCTAATTAAATGGATATAATTAATTCTTAATTCCAACTAAAGTAAAAAAAGAAAACTTATAGAGGAGATATTTTGCGATTTGTCAACTCTTAAATTATCTTGTAATATGAATTGGTATATACATATAATAAATGTATGTCTCCTGCGTGATCAATAGCAGACATGATACATTTACTTGATTAAATCAATTTTTTGCCTATATAATTATTAATCATATACAAGTTGTTATCTAAGGCTTCGCTGGCAACTACGTGAGTTGCTTAACATCAACAAGACATTAATTTAGACATCTTATGCAATAATAGTGTTCTATTATTAATTAAGGTATTAGAATTCTTAGTTGCTTCCCATGAAAAGGATTGGTCATTCAGAATAAATAAAAAATATTTTTTTAATTAAAAATTAATTTGTTTAGGTGGAACCCATCATTGTCATACGTCCAAATCGTGATACAAATGTCGTTTAATTGAAAGTAGATCACTATTTTGTTAATTCTGGCACATATGACTTATCACTTGAAAAATTAATCACATTAAAATATATTATCTTGCAATTAAAGATTTTCTTAAAAATAAATAAATAAAGCTCCTCCCAATGGGAAAACGGGGGAAAAATAGAAAGAGGAGCACAACATTTTGATTGAAAGAATTTCAAGAAAAATAAAGGGTTAATTGTAATTTTGATCCTGTAAGTATGCCTTTGTTCAATTTTGATTTCATTCGTTTCAAATTTCTCGATTTTGGTCCCATATGTTTCAATTTTCTCAATTTTGCCCCCATATGTTTTAGATTTTCTCAATTTTCGGACATTTCTAAAATTCCGTCTAATCTTTAATAGCGAAAGTACGCTCGTCTCATGTGACCGTTAAATCCCATACGTTTCAAATTTTTGTAAAGTCCCAAAATTTCAAAATTTTGAAACATATGGGACCAAAATTGGATGGAATTTTGATCCCACGTGAGACGGACGTGCCTTGCCATTAAAAATTAGACGGAATTTCAAAAAAGTTCAAATTGCAAAAATTTGAAATATATAGGACCAAAATTGAGAACATTGAAAAGAATAGGACCAAAATTGGACAAATGCATACTTATGGGACCAAAAATAAATAAATAAATAAAAGAACTGCATTATTTGTGAAAGTGCAAAAGTTGTATAATGAGAAAGGTTGAGCCTTGTTCTCCCTCAAAAAGGAATAAAGGAAAAACACTAATTCGAATCTGAGGTGTAAATATCAAAATACAACGTTTGAAAAAAGCAAGTATCTATCAATGGATGCTTTTGTTAATGGCAAACACTTTCATATATATCATTTAAAAAAGATATATATATATATATATATAGTTTAATGGATTCATTATTAAATGATTTTGGGTTGGTAGTACTTTTAAGTGAATCTTTATTTTTAATAAATTATTTCGAATGCAAAGATAATGAGTGGTTGCAACCACTTAAATACATTGGGCGCCGCCCAATTGGCCATGGTCCTTGACAACACGTTCAATTGATTAATTATTAAAATACAAGATATGCAAGATAAGCATCTAGATTGTAATCATTTTAATTAGGGTGTGGTATTATTTATGCTGAAGGACGTGTGACAATGGCGTTTAGTTGAGTTTATATGAAATATATTTTTGTAAGTTGTTACAGTTTGTTTGATATCTGTTCTAGAGATAAGAAACTTTTAAAATTTTTGTATACATAGATCATTCAATAAGTTATAAACGGAAGTTTCCCTGAAAGAGTTTATATGGATAAATGTTGCGAGCAGTCCCCTATCTGATGTAAATTCACTTTAGTCGCTCATGTTCCAAATTCTAATCATAATGTTGCAGTTCCTCAAGTCAAGATTTTGTTTTATGTTGATTATTCAATTAAATTTTTGATAAAATTTTGACCAAAAATGAGTACGTATGTATGAGTTATGTGTAATATTTAAGAATTAGACGATTAATGTATATCTTTCTACGTTTAAACATTGCACAGACGTTGGCGTGTGCTCGTTATTATCCTTAAATTCCCACTAAAATAGAGTTGGGAAACCAACGTTGAGATGTAAATTTAGTTTAAGGGAATGTTGCATTATGATTAATAGAACATGTACAAGGGACCATTTATAAATTTATATACAAGTTGCTTTTTTGATTAATCAATAATCACAATTTTCTAATCTATAGTTTAGTTATTTGAAAGATTTTAAAAAATAAAAATATTTTATACAAAAGTTGTAGAGTGTATAACTTGTAACATTGTATCAAAAAAAGGCGAATTATACTTACTTCCTCTAAGGTTTACCTAAATTATACCAAAACAAAAAAAAACTCTTCGGGTATGGGAAATTAATAAAAATACCTTCAAGGTTTGGTGAAATAAAAAAAAAAGGCCTTCTGTTTGGGTTCCTTTCAAAAAAATTATGTTTTTTTTTTTTCCTAAAATAGCCTTTTTCAATTAATATTTTGACTAATTATTGGACAAAAGGGTAAATTATAAATACATTCCTGTGGTTTGTCGAAATTACGAAGAAGTCTTTTCAGGTATCAGAATTTAAAATTACACTCCATGAGATTTGCCCGTCCAACAAAAAATCCTATCGCTAGGTTTCGCAATTGAGAAGAGAGAAAAATGATTGGTTTTTTTCCCCCTCTCTAGTGACTTTTATGATAGATGTGATGGTCGAGATATGGAAAAAGGTACATGACAAGGTGCGATCAGTCGTACCATCAACAAACAAATCAATGATCGAAAGAGGAAGAACACCCTTTTGACCGACTATGAGTAGGCTTGGAATGTGGTTGCCTCTTATATATCAGAAATTCTTGAAGCGATGTGGTTCCACTAGTATTGATATTGTTAGATTTCGATGAAGTTGGCTGAAAATGTGAGAATCGAGACGCCTTAACCAGCAGTTAAACAAGACCAAACAACTTTGACCAATCCATCATCGTGCAACTAAGAGCGGCGCTATAATGAGATGTGTGCTTTACGAATTTTTGGTGTGAAGAAGCTGCCACCACTAGGGTTTTTATGTAATTTCGGCAAACCTTAGGGGTGATATTTGTAAATTAAATGTTAAGGCCATTATCGAAATTTCTCGTGCTCAGTTAACTTTTACATAATTTTGCAAATCTCGAAAATGATAACTATTGTTTTCCATATTTGAAGGGGGGGGGGTTATAATTTCAACAAACCACATGGAAAGTAATTGTAATTTACCCTTATCAAAAGGGCCAAAATTATTACTTAAATTATTACCATTTTACATTATATATATTAGATTAAATTAGACTGAAATAATGATTAAAATATAAGGAAAAGATTTGGAGAAAGTATTTTAATTGACCCCGAAGTAAATGAACTTTTAATTCGAAAAGCCATTTTTTTTTTAAAACAACAAAAAGAGGAGTATGTCTATGACACAAATTAAAGTATCACATGTTCAATGTCGTACTATAATATTTTTACATTTCAAACTGCCAAAAAAATGAATTATAAATTAAATTTGATATAATTTATTGCGACATTTTTCATAAAATATAAAAACAGATGCATGATTGCCATAATTCATAAAACGTGCGTCAAATTAGTTCGTTGGTTTAGTTGTGCCACGAAATATAACTCTTTATTCATAATTCACGTACCAACATGTTGCTAGTTAGTAAAATGTCCTTTCACCTTTGGTCGAAACTGCGAAACACTAGAACAACTTTTAGTAGAATTTCGTGAAATTTACTTACAAGATATTTTAAAATTCTTACTTCCAATCAAAGCAAGGGATCTTTTCTTTAGTGACGTGAAATGAAAACAAACATAATATACATCAATAGTGTCCACCAAGTCAAAACCCAAATAATTTGCCGCAGATCTAGGATTTAAGTTCACTGAATTTTTATCAAGAAGTTTCAATTAGATTAGACTCTTGTTGAAATAAATGTTAAACTCTTTAGATAATATTTTTTTTAATATTTAATATTTCAGTATTATAAATGAATGGTTAATTTTACATGAATAACTAATTGCTTATAATACTCATGTAAAACTTAAATACAATACTTACTATATATTCGACTATTTTCCTCATAACACAAACATATTTGATGCCTACCTAATATTTGCACCAATAATGCTCGTCAAAGTTCATGTCAAAAACAGGTTAGAGTGCATGAATACAAGAGAGAAAAATATTCCGAGCGATTATCTTTAATGTTTATATAAAGAATATGTCTGTGAGCCTTAGGCGAAGCTACCTTGGCTTTAGTTGCGTTCAATGACGCTACTAAAAATCGAAAAATCCTTTTAATTATGTATTGAGTATGAAAGGAAAAATTATAGATTTTAATTTTTTTTTGGACCCCACTCAAAAAAATTAAAAACCCATATGTAATGGAGTCCAAACATCAAGCCCAACATGTACACATACATAAAGAATAAAAGAGGTCCAACATAAAAGACACCCACTTCAATCCTTTTAATCCATTAGGAATAGATTTATGATTAAGTCAACCTAAAATTAAAAAAAAAAGAGAAATTAAAGTGGGCAAGTGCATTCTTTTTTAGTTTTCTCCAGGCATTTATTTCATACAAATTCTACATACAATCATATCTATAGTGAAGAAAAAAGAAGAAACAAAGAGAAGAAAGTTATAAACTCTAAAAAAAATTGAAATATTTGCATAAATTTTTGTGATTTTTTTTTTAAAGAAAAGTATTAAATACTTGTAAATGTAATATTATGTTTATGATTTAGGTTTTAAGCATCAAAAATAAAATTTTGCTTTGGTTCGTTAAATATGAAGATGGAGTATTTTATTTTAGGACTATGTTATTAGTTAATTTATGATGCATTTATCTTATCTATATATTTTATATATTTTAAATATATAGTGAAGAAAGAAGAAGTAAAGAAAAAAAAAATGAAAACTCTCACTAAAAATTGAAATATTTGCATAAATTTTTGTGAATTCTTTAAGAAAAATATTAGATACCTGTAAATGTAATATTATGTATATAATTCAGGTTTTAAATATAAAAAATAAAATTTTACTTTGGTTCATTAAATATGAAAATGGAGTATTTTATTTTAAGTATACTTCATTAATTAATTTTTGATGAACTGTATTTTAATAGATTTAATATCATACTTGTTATTAAACAATGACTCAACTGAAATTCTTTTTTTCACTCCACCGCTTTTGTGAGCATAAATTACGTACATGTGAAAGTCATGAAAACAATTATATTTATACCTCATAATTGTGATAGTATCTTTTCTAATAGGTTTTCATCACAGAGGAAAACAATAATTTATAAAGTTAAAATTATAAAACTTCATGTGTTAAAGTCTAATTACCGTAAAAACTCGTGTTAAAAAAATAGTCCTAAATTCCTTATGTTTTTTTAAAATTGTCTCAATGCCCCTCTTGAGATCATTTTTTTTGATAATTTTAGGACAATTTGTCAATTTTACCCCTTAGTAAAAATCTGAAAAATACCATCATATTTTGTACATTAATGCTACGAAGAACATTATTTAACATAAAAGACTAATATTGATTCGACCACATTAAATTGATTTAACAATAGATAAAATAATTGGCTCTCTGAACTAGGGATGCAAATGAGCCGAGCCGAGCCGAACTTTGGCATTTTTTCTGGGCTCGAGCTCGAGCTCGAGCTCGACGAGCTGGAATTTTGAAGCTCGAGCTCGGCTCGAACATAGGTTCGAACTTGGCTCGGCTCGGCTCGGCTCGATAGGCTCGTTCGGCATAGCTTGTTCGAGCTCGAGTTCGAGCTCGAGCTCGAGAACCTGTATGTGTTCGAGCTCGAGCTCAGAGTTATCAAACTACCTGGCCAACCAATATCCCCAAATTTATCACACTTCTCTGGGCATATCACAGTTAATGAAGCTCATGGGAGGGCCCTTTTCTATTGGTTCTTTGAGGCCCAGTCTCAACCTCTTAAAAAAGCCCTTGCTCCTCTGGCTCAATAGAGGTACACACACACACACACATATCTATATATGTGTATGAACCTGTGATCTTTGCCCCTTCTCACACACTTATCAAATAAAAAAAAAAAACACAACTTATACACATACAAACTAATCATATGTCAAATAACAACACGATGAATAGTCTAGTTATGTTCATAAAGAGTACAAATTACACAAATACAAATATAATAAGATCAAACTAGCCTTCAAATCAAAAGTTGGGCACTAAATTAAATATTACATTCCATTAACAAACAACATTGTCACAACAAAAAACTATTCACTTGATTGGAGAATAACGTCAATGTGGATACCAAACTTCTTTTCAACAACCTTTTCCACCTTCATTATCATTTCAATCAAGAACAAATCCTCCTATAATAAACACCAACAAAGTAATAAACCACAACAATAAAGTATATAACTATATATAGTTATTTCATGAAATTTAGTATATATTGAAATCAAACATGATATACCTCTATTTTTGCCGGCTAGCATACAACATCCAAGCAAATAGTCTAGGGAAAATATGGATAATAAGATAACTTAGGGACATAAACATCCAAAAATACTTGGGGATAATAAGAATTACCTCAAACATCAGGCAACTCAATCTCTAATGCATCTTGAACCTGCACACAAACCATTTTCAACTTCAAGACATACAAAAAAATAGCATATAGAGGCAAGTAGCAATAGACCAAAAACATATACAAATCAATATCTAGAAAATTACCTTTGCCTTTTTCTTCCATCCGTATCGTTTTCGACACCAATCTCCAGCACACATCAACATTTCCACAGTTTTTGGAACTAATCTAGCACGATACTTGTCAATCACTCGACTTCCGGCGCTAAAAGTAGCCACTGATACTACGGTTGTAATTGGAACGGATAGAATATCTCTAGCCATTAACGATAGCGTCGGAAACTTGTACGAATTCAATTTCCACCATGACAAGATATCGAACGCAGAAGATGCACCTTGTGGATTAAATTCTAGAGTTGGTTCTTCAAAATAAACATCTAACTCAGATTTTTTAGGTGCATCCGTTTTGCTAGATTGAACAATTGTAGTCAAACGATTCCAACCACGAGATGGAACACTTCCACTAGATTCTCCACTTCCTTGATTTGGTTGAAACTTTCTTTTAAATCCTGTATACTGTGTAGGCTTATCACTAGCCACGTACTCATTATAAAATTCAAACATAGTCTTCTTCACATCATTAATTATTGTTGCAGCCTCTTCTTTGGAAAAAAATTGCCCATAATAATATTCAATTGGTTTCTATTTGACTCTCGGATCTAAGACGGCACCAACAGCCATCAACATATTAGACTCTCCCCAATACTTATCAAATTTAAGTTTCATTTTGGCAGCCATGTCTTGAATAAACTTGTCATCATCCAATGCCATCTCATCAAGTAAAAGCTTCACCTCAAACACCTCACTGAGAAATAAGTTTGAAGTTGGATAGTCACTTCCAGAAATGATCTTCGTAGCATCAAAGAAAACCCGTAGGATGGAAATCACTTTTTCTAACTTCTCCCAATCATCATCAGTGGGGTAATGATCATAAGCCGGTTCTCGTACCTTGAACCTTGGGAAAACCTCTTTAAAAGTCAATGCTGCATTCAACATCGCATATGTTGAATTCCATCGAGTTTTGCAATCATCAATCAACTTTCGGTTCGGCAACTTCAATTGCTTTGCAACCTCGGCAAACACTATCATTCTACCATCCGTTCGTCTAATGAAATCAACGCTCTCCCGAATAATAGAAATGATATTCTTTATCTCGCTAAGCCCATCTTGTGCTATGAGGTTCAAGATATGTGCAGTACACCGAACATGAAACAACTTTCCATCACAAAGTCTGCTAGTTCTTGTAAATGAGTCTCTCATAATGCTAATCGCAACATCATTAGCACTAGCATTGTCGACAGAGACTGAAAATATCTTGTTCTCAATTTCCCACTCACTCAAACATCTCAATACTGCATCTGCAATTTGAATCCCGCCACGAGGGGGTGGAAGCTGGACAAAATTGAGAACACGCTTGTTTAACTTCCAGCTTGAATCAATCCAATGTCCAGTTATCACCATGTACTTAATCTTTTGATTTTTTGACTTCCACAAATCGGTTGTTATGCAGATCTTTTCAATTGAATTCAACGCATTCCTCATTCTGATTTTCTCCATTTCATATACCATGAAACAATTTTTTCTTATTGTGGTCCGAGATATACAAGTCCATTCTGGCATCCCCCGTTTGCAGAACAAATTGAATCCTTCCTCCTCTACGAGTGTGAAAGAATGATCATGCATAAGTAACCATATAGCAGCTGCTTCTTTCATCTTCTCCATATCAAATTTTCCATCTTGAAGAGGAGGGAGTGAGCTAGGAGTAATGTTTGCAGGACCAAACCCCAATTGCATCTGTTTAGCACTTTCTGCGTCCTTCTATCTACGAATCTCCAAGTACTTAGCACACTTAGTCAAGTGCCGTTTCATGTGAGTTGTAGTGCCCGTCTTCGTTTTTGAGAAAAAGGCTTTGCAGTGCTTACATTGATACTTGATTGTCTCTCCTTGCTCATCAAATACTTTTTCCATCACCGACCAAACATCAGATGTTAATTGTCTTTTGGCTTTGTTGAATGGATTATCTTCACCGGTTTCTGTTCGCACATCTTCAGTCTCGACATTTGTCTCATTTGTTTGATTCTCATTCATCGTTTCATCATCAGATGCTAATCGATATTCAAATTCAAAACCCTCAGACATTGTAGCGGGACTAGTAGAATCAACTTTTGAACATGAAGTTGACATAATACAAGAAATTACAAATTCCTGTTACAATAAAATAATCATTATCAATTTTTAGAAACTGTTCACCAAAACCACTTTCGGTAATTGAAAATGAATAATAAAATTAATTGCTTCACACTTAAGAAGCCTAGATACTTAGAAATGCCTAGAAACTCCCATCTGTCTGCCCCAAGTGCCATTCATTTAATTTTCTTAAATATATTCTCTAAAAGTTTGTCAAAAACAGGGGAAAAAGCAACCAGTTGAAAGAGTACTATGAGCTACCACTATTATTATCTGATGATAAATTAATAAAAGTGTTTCTTGGTTGCATTAATCTAAATTACATGGCTGCCTAAGATAAAATCAAAGATCATTATCTAATGTATAGTGTCTACGTCTCAATACATTATTATGTTAATTATAAACCACTAGTTTAGAGTGAGAGAAAAGAATATATAAAATATTAGCAAGTTGACATAAAACTGTATCATTGATAAGCTAAACTTCATCAAAGTAATAAAACACTTCTATGTTATATAAACACGTCTCTGTTGATGAGCTAAACTTCATCAAAGAAATTTGACACTTCACAGTTCACACCTCCAAAATAATAAAAGCAACAGTTTACATTTACAGAAATTCAAATTTGAATAAAAATTTCAACTCCATCGCTGAAACAAGAACTAAAAGAACTATACGTGCATATAATCTCAATGAAGTCAAGAATTTTTCCTGAACAGAGTAGAAAACTCAACTGAACAAAGTAGCATAAGAGCAGCAAGATAAATCAATGAAACACAACTTAGAGAGAGAAAACTCACCTTTTCGGCGGCGGTGGAGGCTCGCGGCGGTCGAGAGGCTGAGACGAAGGGACGTGACGTGGCGGTGGAGATGGAGACTGCAGAGGCGGAGAGCCCCACGGTGGAGCGCGGAGGTGCCGGTGGAGGCGTGGCGGCAGAGGCGAAGATAGGGCTAGGGAGAAGAGACGCAAGAGAGAGAGCTTCAAGGCAGCAAATGAGATCTGACGGGAGAAGAAATTTTTGGGGTTTTGGATCTTTTGATTTTGACTCTTACTTTTAATTTTGACTAACTTTTAATTTTTTTTCCAATATTATATATATTATATATATATTATAAAATAAATAAATATTAAAATATTAATAGGCTCGCGAGCCGGCTCGCGAGCCAACGAACACAAATTAATAGGCTCGAGCTCGGCTCGATAATAGACGAACCGAGCTTAAGCTCGGCTCGAGCTCGAATTCATCGAATTCGAGCTCGAACATGGGTCGAGCCGGCTCGTCAGGCTCGCGAGCCGGCTCGACTCGTTTGCATCCCTACTCTGAACTGGATAACACACTACGTAAAATAAAATTAATATTTAGGACCACATAAGTGGAGAACATCCCAACATAGTATGGCAAAAGTAATTCCTTGAAAATATATGCACATTTTATACTGGCAATGGCAGACATAAAGCATTAAATCTAGGTTGAGTATGCATCAGTGGTAGCACTTGTTTATATTAAACAGGTACAAAACATTTTAAAAAGGCTAATTTTTAAGAACGTAGAGCTTCTTGCCAATTTTTGAAGACAGAAGGTTCATCTGGCCAATTTTGAAAAACAGAAGGTTCACTTTATCAATTTTTTAAAAAATAGTGGGTTCACCTTGTCAATTTTGAAAAACATAGGATTTACTTAATAAGGTTAAATGGGTAATTTTGCATGCCTAAAGTACTATCTCAAGTGAAGAAATGTAGCGTGTATCACAAACTAATGGCAGAGGGTTTTAGTTGATGAATGTTGCAATACACAAGGTTTTTTGTATTAATTTTTATTTTCACGGATTTTTTTGCTTAAGTTAGACCTAACATAAGGGTGCCCTATTTCAAAATCCCTTATTTATACCTCATAATCTACGCTATTAATAACACACTCATTAGTAAAATGATTACATAATGTGACACAAAAATGCAATAGTGTTATATTTATGCACCTATTGTAGCATTTCATAAAAAAAAAACACCTTTATATGCTATACTAAATTTGAACTATAATATGTTGCTCGTGACACTATAAAGTTTCAAAATATAACTATTGCTAAACTCAAATACACACTAGTTTAGTTAACATAACCGAAGAAATTTTGGTTTGGAGACAATAGTTGAAATATCATGTATTTGAGTGTGAAATAATATATTTTGACACTTCATAGTATCATAAGACATAAATTATAGTTAAAATTTGGCATAACTTATTGAGACACTTTTGTGGAGTGTCACAATATGTACACAATTCAAACACTTTTTAAAAGTGTCACATTATATATCTCAAATTAAGTCATTTTTCTTTAGGAGTCTAACTAACCACTTTGATATCTTTGGAGTAGGGGAAGTCTAAAATTAGGTATCTATGGTAATTGTTTAAAACTAGGTATCTTTTTTTATTAGAGTACCGAATACCTGCTGAACAAATTATATTTACCTGAAACCTGTTGTTCAGGTAACAGTGGTTTTAATTATTTGTATGAGCCGAATTAGTCTTAATTATCCATTCATCATTGTAATATTTTATTATTTTTAATCAAATATCATCTTATTTGACATCACGAAAAAGTTGTTTAATTTGCTTTGAATATATTGATGTTAATAATCAATAAATTTGACTTGTAACATAAGAAGCCAAAATTAACTATTTCTTTAATATAAATTAGCATGATAAAAGACATAGTCATAACATATAGAACAAAAGTATATTGAGATTTAAAATTTATTATTCTATCAATATAAAGAAAAGGTAGGCGTAGAATTATAATAAAAATGACATATAAATTGATATATCCACCTCTTAGTTATACCTTCAATGTTTCTTATTAATGTAGTCAATTAATTTAATTATGTTTAATATTTTCAATATCACTATTCAACTTTAATAAAACTTTTGCCAATTTGATGAAACTTTAAACTAAAACTCTATAAATACTGTAAATTAATTAATAGCTAGTCTTATATTTGATTTCTGTTATACACTTAAAAGACTAAATTAGGAATTAAATAAAATAAATGATTAATGCCATTATAAACTAGAATGATATTGGGGGAAGAAGAAGATTTAATTTTTTTATGCTCGAATTTCATCTTTAATTTCAAATTGATACGTAAATTTTGTATATCGCAAATTTTTTAGTATCCAACGAAAGGAACTGTGAGGTATTTGTAATAAGATATAAAAAATTATTAAAGTTGTTAATAAAATTTATAGTTTTGTTGGATCAAAGTAGGAGAACAAGGGATAACAATAACCGAATACAAAATAATTCTTAATGGCACTATATAGTTCAGTTATGTATAGTTATATTCAAGCTTTGCAATATCAATCACATTAATTATTTGTTAAAATTATTTATTTTGAAGATTGATCATTGTTAACAATAGTATCGTCCATCACTCATAATTAAAGAAGGTTCTATGTAAATCAATATCTCATTTGACATCCGATTTACTCTAAATTGTGCACTCACTGCACGGATGCACAATGAATTAGAGCTCAAGCAGCTTGGTTTATAGGAAAATTACGAAACATATCCTAATAATATGTATTTTATTTAAATGTTTAATTAAATATTTTATAAAAATAAAATGTTATTTTACATTAATATATGTTTTTGAATTTTTGTCGTAGAAAGCATAATTGCTTGCAATAAATAATAATATTTATTATTTAATTATTAATTCCATTATTTACCTATCAAATTGGTTAACATGTTATTTATTCATGCCAAAACCTATATTCTTGATAGAAGTTTACCTATTTCCACCAATTGAAAACCAACAATAAAAAATAAAAAATAAAAAAAGAGGAAGATACGTGATGAGATAGAGAGAGAATGGGTAGAGGGAAGAGAAGTGGGAGATTGTAGATATGTGGTAAGATAGAGAGAGAAGGAGATGAAAATTAGAAAAGAATTAGAGGTAAATATTTTACTTCCAAACCAATTTAACAAGTCGAAAATAACATGTGGCGCTTACAGTGAAGTATACCTAATATTAAACTTTTATGGTGGTACCTAATTTTAGACTTCCCCTTTGGAGTATTGATGTTTTTGGGGTCTCTGCTCTCTCATTTATATTCTCTCCACTAATTTATATTCTTTTTGTTTACATTTATAGTTTCTCTAACCTATTCATCTCTCTCCTCTATCAATATTCTTTTTAGTTTCTTTCCTCTTACATTTATCTATTTTTTTAACCATCTCTTTCTTAGTTATTTTTTTGTCATATAATTTTACTTTTATTTTAAATTACTTTTTATAATAAATTTAATACATTCATTAAAAAATCCAAAAATATAGATTCATCTATAAAATATTTATAATTTTATATTCAAAATTTTAGTATATAATTAAATTCAATTAAATTTTATTTTTATTTCGCATGCGTACCAAATGTGCCCACTACTGGTCTGTAGAATTTGTCGCACCAGCTCAACCTGAGCCGAAAGCCCTTAAGGCCTTAACTATTTACCCGGTGGTGCACTTTCTTAGTTTTGATCTATTTATCTATTACTAAAAATCAATTAAAAGACGATGATCTTAGGTTCTTTTTATTCAAGCCCAACTCATTTATGAGCTATGCACAGCTGCACACCGCAAAGTCGATACATAATCATGCTAAAACCCAAACAAAAGTGTTCGATTTCATGATAGACTACAGCAAACTTGAGAAAAAGACACCTGGTTGAGATTGACTGCGTGTGTGATAGAAGATAGAATTTGAGTGAGAGAGAAAATTGTAGGGAGTTAGAATTTGAGAGAGAGAGAGAGAGAGAGAGAGAGAAATCTGAAATTTCTCAATTTTGCTTTCCAGGGTTTGCCTTTGGACTTGTCTCCCACGGTTGAATTACAAAAAATATTCTCTCCCATTCTGGCAGTAATTACGGGGAGTTTTGCTATGGCTCCCCTAGAAAGATTTTCCTTTAAACACGTACTGCCAAAAATTGTATACACCATTTTTGAAGGACATAATACAAGTGCTGCCCCGATTAAAGTTTGGTTGAAATACTGTGGTTTGGCTTGTTAGAAGATGGTTTGTGTCTGTTTCTATAGCGATTTGTGTTTGGATATCCGATCATTTTGCAGAGGTTGTAAATGACTCATTGATGTGGTCGATCCTCTACCTTCATTTACTTCCCGTGTCAAATCTAGTTTCATCATCGTCTCCAGAATGTTTTAGCGTGCTTGATTGTCTCACGGCGATTGTTATGCTGGCAACATTTCACCTCAGCAAACACTACCCCGACTATTGCCATTACATTGTCATCGGCGTCCACTACTAGAAAAATGCTAATTTGCGACCGAAGTTTGCGACCGAGAAAATTGGTCGCAATTTGCAACCATATTTGCGACCGATTTAGCAAAAATATGACCAAGTTTGGATCAATTTTTGCGACGGAATAATTCAATTGCAAATATCATAAATTCGGTCACAATTTGCGCGCACATTCCAAAAATGTTCAGCGCCACTTTGCAACGGACTTCGTCGGTCGCAGATGCAGTAGCCTAAAATTTGCGACCGACTATATTGGTGGCAAATTTTGTCATTTCGTTTGCGGCTAGGGTTATCGGTCGCAGAATTCTTTTTGTGATGTTGACCATGTTTGCGCCTGATTTAGTTCGTCGCAAAAGGTTTTAGTTTTGTTTTTTTTTTTGAAATTTTTCAGCCATTACCTATTAATTTAGATATTACCTCAACTTTTTTTTTAATTTTTTTTATTGATATGTGTAAGTAATATTATAAGTTCAAAAGAATGAATCAATATACTAATTTGATATGTAAATTAGTATCAAATGTAATTGAAACTAAAATAAGTACAAATTAAATAAAAACAATAAAATAATTAATTATTTTTTTACAATATTGTTAAAAGAATAAATATTACTATTATTATTAATTAAGAAGAAGAAGAAGAATAATTAAGTTAATTTTCAAAAAGAAAAGACTAATAATTAAGGTAGTAATACGATTTTTATTAGTTTGGTATTTTTCCCAGTTTTGCGATCGATATTGGGACCGCGTTTATCGGTTGCAAAGCTAAGAAGTTAACTCCAGCATTTTTTGCTCTCTGCCCAGATTCGGTTCCCCCCAAAACAGGTAAGCCCTAGCTCTCTCTCTCTCTCTCTCTCTCTGTGTCCAGCGCCGGTGAGACCATTCCCAGACCGCGCCGGCGACCCGACTCCCGAAACGTCGGCCGCCTACGCCGGCGACGTCGTCTCTGTTTATTTTATTTTATTTTTTCAATTTCATCTCCAAATTTAATCTTTTTCGTTATTTTTTCTGAATTTCAGCGGGTGGTGGAGCTTTCCTTTGGGAGTATCTCACTACTAGAAAAAGAGCAAATAGCCACGGATTTTAGCCACGGGAAAAATCCGTGGCTAATCCGTGGCTATTAGCCACGGATTAGCCACGGATTAGCAACGGTTTTCGGTGAAAATTTTTTTTGAGCTTTAGCCACGGATTACCCGTGGCTAATTTAGCCACGGCCAAGCCGTGGCTAAATGTCGTGGCTAAATTTGGCACCAGTTTTGCCGCTAATGGTTAGCCACGGCTTGGCCACGGCCTAGCCGTGGCTAATTTGGCCACGGCCAGACCGTGGCTAAGCCGTGGCCCTTAGCCACGGTCTAGCCACGGCCTAGCCGTGGCTGGATTAGCCACGGCCTAGCCACGGCCAGGCCGTGGCTAAGGGCCACGGATTAGCCACGGCCTGACCGTGGCTAAATCGTGGCCGTTAGCCACGGATTAGCCACGGCTTGACCGTGGCTAAGCCAGCCACGGCTAGACCGTGGCTAAACCGTGGCTAAAAATTTTTATTTTTTTTTGCAACAAATATGATTTGAACTCTTGACCTGTTAGTTAAAGTTAGAGCATTAAACCACTACACCACTTTAACTTTTTGTTTAATAATTAATTTTTGCTATATTTAAGTAATATATATATATTATATTATATATATTGATATATATAATAAATGATTCGATATATTACATACGTATAAGATTAGATATACTTATATATATGTGTATTTATATATAATTAGCTGTATATATATTAGATGTATAAGTACATATATAACATATATTAGATATATAATACACTAATATATGTTTATTTCATATAGATGATTGATCATATATATATAGTACATATGATTAGATATATATATATATATATATTGGATCTATATATACGTACACTACATTTATAACATATATTAGATATGTTCTATATAGATATATACTTATATCATATAGACTATATATAGAGGATTAGAATGTACATATAATATATTAATATATATGAGATACACATTGACATATACGTAAATTTATATATGTATATATGATATATATACTTGGAAATATATATATACACATATATTGATATATATATACTTGAACATATGTATATATATACATGATATATATATATATATAAATATAGCCATGGATTAGTCACAAATATATATATATATTGGTACATATATACTTGGATATATAAATATATGTATCAATATAAATTTACATATGTATCAATATATATATATATATATATATATATAAATTTATCTGTGGTGCAAAAAAAAATGAAAAAAAACAATTAGCCACGGATAAATTTTTGTTATTGATATTTTAATTATCTCAATATAAATTATCTATATATACTTGGATACATATATATATTGATACATATATATACTTGGACATTTATATATATATATTGATACATATATACTTAGACATATTTAAAATAGATACATATCTATCAATATATATACTTGGACATTTATATATATATATATATATATATTGATACTTGTATACATGGACATATTTAAAATAGATACATATATTGATATATATATATATATATGATATATATACTTGACATATATTATATAATACCACACATATACGAAGATATTGACAAATTATCACGAATTAAAGTTGCTATTATCTAAATATAAATTATATAAATAGACTTTTGTTATAATTTTTGTTTTGATATATTAGTTTATTAAATATTTGTCATAAAAAAAAAGTTGAATATTGAACGATAAAGTCAAAGGTAAATATCTTTATTTTTTTAAAAAAAAATAATTGGTTAATAATTTATAAAAATTACTAAAATTAAATTAAAAAAATTGATAAAACTAATGAAATTTATTAGATAATTTTAGTTTAAAATATTGTAACAATATAGTTTAAGTATAAAAAAAAATCAATCAATAACCAAAGAACTCCCTTGGCGCAACGGTTACATGCTCCATTTATAACATTGATGTCCCGTGTTCGAATCTCCTTGAGCGCAAAAAAAAAAGCTTGGGTTGGGGCGCGGATCCGGGTTGGGCCGCGGGTTTGGGTGTAATTAGCTTTTTTTTTTTTTTTTCCAGTGGCCACGGATTGGCCACGGCCTGGCCGTGGCTAATCCGTGGCCCTTAGCCACGGCTAAGCCATGTCTAGGAAAAAGTGGCCAAACTTGGCCACGGCTTGGCCGTGGCTAAGCCCAGCCGTGGCTAAAAAGCCGTGGCGAAGGTTAGCCACGCCACTTTTAGCCACGGAAAAAATCCGTGGCTAATCCGTGGCCAATCCGTGGCTAATCTCCTTGGCCACGGATTTTTTGCCAAATCCGTGGCTAAAATCCGTGGCTAAATGCCTTTTTTCTAGTAGTGTCTGTTCTTGGTAAGCTCTAATTTTAAATTTGCTGTTAAGTGTCAGTCTTGTTTGTTTGTATTTTCTGATTGCTGTTTGCATCTGTTGCTTATGAGCTGTCGGTACTTTGTGATGTTGAAGTGGCTTTGCTTGTGAAGTGTGCCAAACACTTGATTGAATTAGACATTGATCTAGTGTTAAAACACCCACATCTTTTGGTTTGATGCTCTGGTTGCCTTGCTATTTTCATGAACTGCACGTTCATGGATAATGAAAACAGAGATTTGCGTGTTTAAAATGTTATATGCCCAGAGGTTTTCAATGAGCATATTTTGTCTATTTATAGTCTCATGCCCGGCTAACGCTTCCAATTTCTCTCCAGTTTTCGCTATTTAAATTAAAATTTCAACTACTGTCGTGTCGATTTTTAGAAGACCAAGTGAAGCTTAAGTACTTGAAGATTAAGAAAAAAGCGGAGTGGCCTTGTGTCTTCTTTCATCAACCTCGTGTTTTTTAATTATTATTTTTTTAATAACTTTGAAAATATTAATACATCGTTTGCTTTTCACTATGCTAGCTAATTTTTTTTTTCATGTGAGAATTCATTTAAATTTTTGGTCTTAAAGATGCATCTTTTTAGCTTAGTCATAATGACAGGCGTGAAAAAACTGGAGATATTGCTTCTATGCGATAACTCTATCAATTTTCAGAATGGAAAAGTTTGTTTCATATATCAATAGAAGTTCTAATTGATCTGTCTTTGTACAATGTATGGCAGTTTAAGTTGTTAAAAAATGTTTCAAAGCCTTTTAACATTCTGAAGGTGTTTGAGTCACTTGTATGGTTGTGTTCCCTGCAGAGTTGTTGCATACATTCCTTTGACAGTGTTGGCAGTTCCAGCTTCAATACTGACGGTAAGATAGGCATCTTATTTTTTCCCATAATTTTCCTCCAATTTCAAGTTCATATTCACTAACCATGAGTTTTGGATTTAGTATGGTTAGAATTTCAAATTGAAATCATATAGTTTCTGTAGATATTTTCTCTGATCTTCCTCGTATATAGCTTTTTTGACTATCTCTAATTGTTTAATTTTTATAATATTTCCAAAGATGCATAAATTTTAAGTTATATACTTGTCACTTTGATCTATAATGAGGAATAATATATATATGCACTTTGATCAACAGTTTCTTTGGTACAAGAAAATGTGACACAAGTGAGATGCACAACAGTTTCTTTTATGATTTCCCACCATTTTGTTTTTGTTTATGTACAAGGAAATGATACGGATCCTGTCGGTTACTTGGCCGATAGCGAGTATCGGATTGAAGAAATCAATGTGGTGAACATTCAATATCTAGATGGGGATGAAGGTGTTGATATAGTTGAAGAAGAGAATGGAGACGATAATGAAACTGAAGACGAGGACGAAGACCAGGATGACACAATAGACGAGGAACAAGATGGAGATGATAATAATGATGATAGTAACGGATGTATTGAACTCGTATATTGTTGGTATTAATATTGTCGATCTTAGGATGATTTTACATTTTCGTTGATGAATATTGTTGGAATACTTTGATATTGTTGCTCTTGAATATTAGACTTGTATTGCAAAGAAATTTATTGTTGCTTGATTGTTTCGTTGGACAGGGGAATAGAAATAAATACAAACTGCACAACAAAATAATCATATATTTGCGACCGAATTCGGTCACAAAAAATCGGTTAAAACATTTGCGACCAACCACTTCGGTGGCAAAAATCACAAAACTTGCGACCAATTTTGCGACAAACGCAGTTGGTCGCAAAATCTACCAAAAATTTTACCAAATTTGCGACCGCCTTGTCCGTTGCAAACTTCGTCAGACAAGCTCCACGTCAGCATTTTTCGCGACTCACCGATGTCGGTCGCAAAATCGGTTGTAAAAATAATCGGTGGCAAACTTGGTATCAAATTTTGCGACTCAGGTTTTTACCACCGACTACCGTCGGCCGCAAAATTGGTGGCAAACGCATTTTGCGACCGATTTTAAGCAAAAAGCGGTTGCAAAATCCGGCGCAAATTCGCATTTTTCTAGTAGTGGTCAATGTGTATGTGCGGACTACGAAGCACCTCTGGCAGTTTGTTAGGGAGAGAGAGAGGAGAAGAGAGAGAAGAAAACAAGCCCTGTAACTCTAGAGTTATTTAAGTAAAACAGGGATTGTTTATCTTCTCTTGCTTGCAGCTGGTGAGTTTCCGGTGTTTGGCTAATTTATCTTCTACTATTGAAGCTCGTGTCTAGTGTTTCTGGTCCTGTTATGGTGTGTATACTACTTGATCCGACAATTTTTTTCAATTTATTAGAACGAAACTTTCAGCGCTTGGATAAATAAGAGTAGTTAAGTCTGTATTTGCTTGTGAGGTATTATTTATGCTAAAGAATGTGTTGCAATGGTGCTTTGTTGAGTTTATATCAAGTATTCCATAAGTTTCCGGAACGTATTTGACATGTGTTTTAGACGTATTTATTTGCATACATAAATATTCCAATTTACCAACTACTAGTTTTTTCAGTTGAATGAAACGCTAAATCTTTCAAAAATCATTCATGGATTGATTTCTGAAGTTATGAATGTAGTAATTGGATTGGAAGAGTCACAATCGTTTTGGGCCTTTGCAGTACTTGAATTCGAATTAGTTCACTGGTAGGTCGTAACCGGGTCGTTAAGACAAAAATGAATATTTCAATTTGTTAGAATGAAATATTTCCCGCGAGAGTTTATATAGGATAAATGTCACAAGTAGCCCTTCACTTTTTGATGTAAAATTATTTTAATCACTCATTTTCTAATCATAAACTTACATACTTACTGAGAAAAAAATCACGACCTTAAAAGCCCTCAATTAAATTTTGTTTCGTGTTAATCATTGAATTCGACTTTTGATAGAATTTTGTTTCGTCTTGATCATTGAACTCAACTTTTGCTAGAATTTTGCCTTGACGTGATGCATATGTTAGGGGCATGAACTATATTTAAAAGTAAGAGGGTGTTTAGCTAAACATATCCTAAAGAATAAAGATCTTATAAGTTTATAGAGCTTACAAAATGTTTATAGAGCTCATAAGTTTCTACATTTTATTTTAAAAATAAATTATCGAAGTGTTTGGATAAAATGTGAGTTTGTGTCTTATAAGATTTTTTGGAAGTTATAACTTGTAACACTGATTGGTAAAAATGAGAGTTCATAAATTCTTTCAAGCATAATATTGATGACAAAAATTAATAAAATAAAATGAATTTTATGTAAATGAATATTTTTAGAGATAGTAGAAATGTCATATTGATAAAAAATAAATAAATAAATCATGGTGTTGTGAATGGAGCAGTACCTGATCCGAATTAGTCAGTCAATGAGTCGGAACCGGATATTTAAGACCAAAAAAAAAAAAGATATTTATGGCATTTTATCTCTTAACCTTAGACAATAAGTAGTTTCAAAAAAAAGTTAGGGAGAGTTTACTTTTATTTTGGGAACAAAAAAGCTTATAACCTCCCAATAGTTTATTTTTGGAGTTTATAAGCTCATTTATTTAAAAAATTATCAAACACTTTTGGAAAGTTTATAAACTTTCAAACATCTTATAAGATGTTTTGAGAAGACTATAAGTTTAGTCAAATACTCTTTAAGACTATCTATATATATTTTTTATTTTGAAATATTGCATATGCCCGTCATGTGTCCACATTTTCATCATTAACTTTTACTAAAAATTGAGTTGAGAAATTTGAGGGACTCTAATATAATGATTAGAACATGAGGGAACTTCATGACACCGGCCTATTTATACAGAAGTTGCTTTATCCGTTAATCATCAATAACCACACTTTCTATAGTTTAGTTAAAAGCAATTTGAAATATGTTAAAAACTAGATTGTGATCTTCTAGTATTTTACACAAAAGTTCTAAAGTTTATAATTTGTAACATTTTATCAAAAAGTTGTAAATTTTTGCTATAATATTTGTGAGATAATTTAAAATGTCTTATGAAATTTTTAACACAACCAGTTGGCTGTGCGACAAATATATTTATTCCTAATCAAATGAAGTTATTTTAGAGCTAATTCGTGTATAAAGAAAATGTATTAGAGTGATGGAAGTATAAATAGGTGAATCAGAGCAATTTCTAACTTAATTTGAAATAATAGTTGGTGAAGCAAATGTAAATTATAAATACCGAACTAGGGGCACGTGTATCATCAAGTGGCATAGTATAGCGGTTCAAATCTGTCCTAGCATATTCAAGAGACTCATATTCAAATTTTAGGAATGTAACCACTTTTAGTCAGAAGAGTTTTAGAACGAAATAGTTTGACCCGATTCAAATATGAATTTAGTTAGTATCTACTGATGTCGAACAATGGGTAATTAATGAGCAATTATCTAAAAAAAACAGAAGAAAAAGAATAAGGGCACATCTTCTCTCCTTCTTTTGGGATTGTCAGCAAGGGGAAAAGAAATTTCTTTTAGCACAGTTGCAACTAATCCGATGAATTTCAACACATCAAAAACTTTGGGCAAACACTTTGCCCCCTTGTACTACGCATTTTCAACACTTATCCTCCATATTATCAAAGATAGCATTTACCCTCTAGAAATTGATTACCTTAAATGCTAGTGACAAAATTATCCTTTATTTCATTATACACATATTTTATCTTATTTACTTAAAACTGATATTTGTGCAAATGTTTATAACTCTCTAGTTTATAAATGTTCATTTCTCAAGTAAAACATGTGTCTATGTACATTTTTTTTGTGGAAGAATAAATAGTTAATATAATATGAACAAATTATTTTTCGAACAACTTAATATTAATTAGTTGTGCATAATTGATTACTGGCATATTTTGATTCCAATATTTTGAACGTAAAGCACTTTAATCAACTTCACTTAATTAGTTATTATTTATTTTTTTAAAAATTATTTATATTATATTTTAATTATTTATTATTCTATATGATGTACATGTTTTAATTGATGAATGAACATTGATAATTGAGAAAATTATTTAACATTCTCAAAGTTTAAATCACTAAGAAAAAAAATTAAAATCAATCATTTCCACCAACCTTGATATTAAGATAGTAAGGCAAAGCATTTGTATGATTAAATAAAGGACATTTTTGTCACTAATATTTCGGATAATTAATTTTAGGGGGGGTAATTAATATTTTCTATAGTATAGGGGGACAAGTGTTGCAAATGACATAATACGAGGGGACAAAGTGTATTTTGCCCAAAAACTTTTAGCAGTTCTCATACATTTTTAAAAATTTAATTTTTATTCTCCCTCTTTTTTCTCATTAGATGAACAATGGTTTATCTTTTTGCAAATTAACTTATTAACAATTAAAATTATTTCGAAAGCTTATTTAGTCATTTTGTGGCTCACAACAAATTGAAAGAGAATTAGATCCAAAAAGCTTGTTAAATCGTTTCCAAATTATTTCAAAAGCTCCAAATACTTTGAGCATTTCCATGTTTTTAAAAATTGGATGAGTTAAAAACTTATGAAGTAATCTGGACTGAATTTGAGGGGTTGGGTGTCCTTAAGGCGATAGGGATCAGATAGGTGAAGATTAGAGTGCCCAAATTGTCGTAACCAGGCTTGGGGCGGGCACCCCTCTCGCATATTTATTTGCGAGCATTTACCACTCCTCATATCCCCCTAAAACTTGCCTGAAGGATCATGATTTCACCAATCTCTAAACAACACCCCTTTATTAAACTCGCTTCACACCGTAACTTGTTGCTAACCGATGTGGTATAAATTAAGAGATGCTCTATGCGTTAGTTTCCTTCAAACAATTGGAGGATTATTGGAGATGACTTTGTGTCGTTCATATGTTTACAACATATCTTTCGTTAAAGCCAATATGTAAATCCATTTAATCATTTAACCATAGAACATGAGAATTTATGCAAGGATGAAATTTGCTACAAATTTCGAAAATTTCTAGCAACTGCAAAAATTTTGGATATAAAAGTCAATAATATATCTTCAAATTCCCTTACAGTCATCAGCATAACAATCTTTTACTGCATATACAAAAGGGATAATTGCATAAAACCCACCTGTGGTTTTGCAAAAATGGACTCTAATAACTTATGGTTTAAAAATATGGAAAAAAAACACTCTCCTTTTTTTAAATTTATGCTCACGTTCCCTTGCCGTTAAGTCAAGTTTGACGGCATTAATTTTTTAATAAAATGTCCGGTATGCCCTTGCTATTATGAACCATTAGATCTTGATTTAAAAGATAAACGGTCTAGATTAATTGCTCAATAAAAAATATAATACATAAATAAAAATATGATAAAAAAAATACTTATAATAAGAAATATAATACAAAAATAAAAATAATTATACACACACAAAACACACACACACACTCCACACACAAAATCACACACACAAATATAATATTGCCATGCTTTTCAGGTTTCAAAAATGCATTTTAGTAAATTATATTTCCATGTTTTACACATTAGTAGGCAAATAAAGGGAAAAAAACACTTTGGCCCTAGAAATAGAAAAAAAAAATATTTTGCCCTTTCTAAAATACCCAACGTTTAGAAGATGTTTTAATTTTGCCCTTGAACGAGATTGTGGAGCTCGGTCAAACTGTGCGTTGCAGCCCTTGAATTGTGCACAATAATATTTTATTATATTTTGACATTGGCCGAGGTCACCAACTCGGCCAACACTTTTAATTTTTTTCTTTATTTGGTTTATATGTTGGCCAAGATCCTGAAGCTCAAACCAACAATTTTTTATTTTATTTTATAATACCTTTTGGATTAAGTGATGATATTGATGAAAAGCATGTGGAAGTAAGATGATAATTTAACTAGTGTGTTACTAGCAATTATTATCCCTTGATTCCAGACAATAAGAACTAACTACTTTGTATGGTTTATTTTGTTATGTTACTAAGCTTGTAAACATTTTGTCTCGAAATTTGTTGGCCGAGCTTCAAGATCTCAACCAACATGTAAAATATACAAAAAAAAAAATTAAAACTGTTGGCCAAGCTTGGTGACCTTGGCCAATAGAAAAAATTTAAAAAAAGATTTAAATTTGTTAGCTGAGGTCACCAACCTCAGCCAACTTCAAAAATTAATAAAATGTTCACAATTTGACCAAGCTCCACAATCTCGTTCAAGGGCAAAATTAAAATATTTTTTAAAAGTAGGGTATTTTGAAAATTTCGAAGCCCAAAAAGGACAAAATAAAAAAAAATTCCTAGAACTATGCCTATTTTTATATTTTTTTATATAAATTTTTTTTGAGTTACACAATAGACATGACTTTTTATTTGATACTAAGATGTTTTCATACTTTGTTATATAGTTTTTTTTTAGTTACACAATAGAGATGACTTTTTATTGGATACTAATATTGATATTAAAGTTAAATTTGCATATTCCATATTGTACTTTTTATATAGTTTCTTTTAGTTACACAATAGAGATGACTTTTTATTTGAAACTAATATTAATATTAAAATTAAATTTGCATATCCCATATTATCCATTTTCCGACAAGATTTTGGACCGAAAATAAGTTATAGTAGGTATACGAATCAAATAATTCATATAATAAAATGTAACAAAAACGTCTATATAGGAAAGTCTTCAAATGGGGGTTGGGGGGTAGAGTGGGGGGGTGTCCTTTCAGGGAATAGGGATCAGATGGGTGAAGATGAGAGCGCCCAAACTGTCGTAACCAGGCTTGGTGCGGACACTCCTCTCGCATGTTTATTTGCGAGCATTTACCACTCCTCATATCCCCTTAAAACTTGCCTGAAGGATCATGATTTAACCAATCTCTAAACAACCCAATTTACTAAACTCACTTCACACCGTAAATTGTTGCTAACCGATGTGGGATATTAAGAGATGCTCTATGCGTTGGTTTCCTTAATAAAATTGGAGGATTAATGGAGATCACTTTGTATCATTCATATGGTTACAACATATCTTTCGTTAAAGCCAATATGTAAATCCATTTAATCATTTAACCATAGAACATGAGAATTTATGCAAGGACGATTTCGCAAATTTCAAATAACTGCAAAAATTTTGAATATAGAAATCAATAATATATCTTCAAATTGTCATACATTCATCAGCATAACAATCTTTTACTCTTTTCTTTTTCTTGTTTTGGTGAGATCAAGTTGGCCAATAGAAATTTCAAATATTCACAAGTATGAATATATAAATGAACGTGTCTGATTCTGTTATGTTTTCTGTTCTGCTACTTGAAAGAATAAAACTTAACTTGATTTTGAAACTTGCTTGTTTTACAAGTATGATTTTCATATTATATGTATCTATAATTTGTTCAAATCCGAATGAGGGTTAAGAGATTCTTGACTGGGCGAGTGTCGCTCATACCATTAATAACCATGTTACGGAGGATAGTAGCGAGGAATGTGACGATGTCCAATTTTGGGGTTGGTGACTGAATTGAAGCGATCCCTGCCTAGTGAATTTAGTTATTTTATTATTGTTGTTTAGTTATGTCGTTTTCTTTTAAAACCCTATTTCTGGATATTGTTATAGCTTAGTTTTCTTGTTCATGTCTTTGAACTAGAGTTGTTATTGCTAGGGCTGTTATCTTTTTGCTACGATGTTTGATTGAGGTTTTTTAATGAATAGTTCATGATTTTTAGTATGTTTTGATTTCCGTAACTTGGTGTATTTAAGTCCTTTCGGGCTATCAGGCATCGCAGTGCCATGTCCCGGATTCGGAGCATGACAGTCGTCGACATCGGGGCCAGCGCAAGTGTTGGTGTGAGGCTTAGGTCAGCAATAGTAAGGGGGAAGAAGGAATTCTGATGGATGGGGGAAAAATATTCTAGAGAGAAGGGAGAACACAATTTCTTAGAGAGAGAAAGTTCTTATCTTAGTCAAAGGAGTAAAAGGGTCTTTATATTAGGGTTTTTTTCAATCCCTAGAAAATTAGAGCTAAAATCGAAAGTTCATGAAAAAATGACCGGCAACCGGCTCGTCAGGGGGTAGATGTAATTTTCAAATTCCACAAGGAAAGTGTGTGTAATATTAAAAAATTTGGGGGGATCAATTGTAGTTTCAAAACTTTCGAGGGATAGTGAATGTAATTATTCCTAAACAATATCAGGGGTGGAATGGGAAAACAGGAGAAAGAAGTGCAAGTTGCAATTGCAAATGACTGGGGGTTCAGTTTATTGGGCTTCTTATATGGACATATGACTATACGTTATGGCAACTTGAGACTCAAATTGCTTTCTTTTGTGTGGGTGTTGTAGGCATGCAATTTTTGGACATAGAGTCCCCCACTTTGTTTGTATTGGGAGAATGGGTTCCAATATATATTGGTCTAATGTTTTTGTCTTGTCCCATTTTTCTCCATTTCGCTTTGTTGCTTCATTAAAGGGCTTATACACAGTAGTCGAGTCACATATAGTTTGTAGGTGTACATGCTCACAAAATCTTAATCAAACGTATTTCTAAATGATTATTTTACTTGTTTGGTCCTGAATTACATGCTTAGGAACTTGGTGTCATAGGTATGCAGACTACTAGGGGTGTACACGACCAGGTTTCGGGTGATTTTTTTTTCTTTTTTTAAAATGAACCACGGCCCAATATATATGGGTTGATAAATATATAAATTGTAACCGTACAACTATTTTTTCAGATCGAGCGATTCAAATTGTGTAGGTACTGTTTATGTAGCGATTAGGTGGGCAAGTTGGCGGGTCTTATTATATCATTTATAATTTTGACTTATTTTTACTTACACATCCAATATAAATGACAAGAAAAATATTAGAGCTTATTAGTATTGCTATATATTCATTGCAAAAAGAAAAAGGAAAGAAGAGAGTTTAGGCTTTTTCCTTGCCTTGGGCTGCTTTTATGAGGAGTCTTACAGATTGGGCTACTATTTCTTGGAAAGTAATTAGCTTAAAATTTGGTTTAGATCCGGCTTTGAGTTGAGATATTCTTTATTTCCTTAGGACTCGTTTGAAATTGACCACAGAAAAAATGTTAAGTTTGTCTCATAAAGTAGCCTTTTTTTAAATTTTATCTCATCAATTACAAATTTCTCAAATTATATCCTGTAAATTACTAATTTTGTCAATTTATGTCATTTCTGTCAAATCATCAACAGTTTGGACATGCGAGTCGCACATGCCCTTTAAAGTGAGTAAAATTTTTGGCTTAATTGCATTTTAACCCCAAATCATTTGAAAATTTGTAAAAAAAGCACCACATACAACAAAACAAACAAAAAAACCCTCTTCCACCACACTCATCTACCATGGCAGCCACCTGCCACCCCCTCCCCCCTCTCTTCTTCTAACCGGCCATCGGTTCCCCCCCCCCAACCCCCAACCCTCCCCAAAAAAAAAATCATCATTTGAAGGTTCTATTTTTTTTTTTTTTTTGCAACAATTTCAATTTAATGCACAAGATTCTTCAAAAAAAAATCCAAAAATTTTAATCCACCAAGAGTTTACAATACGATCGAGAGCTAAATCAAACAAACAAACAAATATTGCAACTCCATAATCTATATTTCTAATTTTTTTTCAAGCATTAATTAATCGGTGAGAAATCAAAAGAACCTTAAAACCCTAGCTTAGTGTAGCACCAATGCCTGCACTTCCCATTGTACCTGATGGTGTTGTCTGTGTGCATTCGGATACCGTAAGGAATTGGTCGATTCTGCTATCCTCTGTAAGAATAATCTAATTGCAGGATCGATACTCTATGAATTTTAGAACACCAAAATAAATATATATATACAAGAAATTTATTGTACCTGATTCAGCCATTGAGTCGTATGGAATATTACTTGGCTAGATCTTCCTCTCCTTCTCTACAACCAATTTGACAGCCTTTAATGGGAAAGAAATTATCAAGACGTAGAGTGAAAAGGGGACCTAGTCGCATATAAATAGAACCCTAAAGAGTCCTCCCATCACGGGCTTTCTAGGGTGGGCCTACACCGGCTGTCAAAACCATGTCTACTAATTAAAAGCCTTAACAATAGTGGGTCAATAAAGCCTTATAAGTCAAGTCCTATTAATCGTATTTATTTAGCCTGTTTTATTTGATTAAAAATAAAATGTCAATTAATAGAAGTCCAAATTCTAACATTCTCCCACTTGGACAAATATTAATTGAAGTTTTTTTTTGTCCCAAAAATTTATTTGTGAAAATGACTCTCGGGCTAAATTACAAGTTTTGACTGTGGCCACAGTTTTGAAAATGACAATACGGCAAGAGGACAAGACTTCTGCAATCCGGTCCAATGAAAACTACAAGCATCGGATCATGGCGGTGATTGTATCCTTAATTGATACAAGACCTTCCATGGTCACAAACACTAGCAACTCCATCGACATGGATTCAGACATGGTGGTGTAGCAAGAAATAGCAATCAAAATGACCCCAAAAGTGCTATTTCATTGTTGGTCCTTCTATTTCCTTGTAAGATATGGATTTCTAAACAATATGAAATCCCAAGAAAATCTGACTTTCTTGCAAGCTATGGGTTTCAAAGGCAATAGGAAACCCCAAGAAAATCCATGGTTATCTTATTAGATATGAATTTCAAAACTACACGAAATTCCAAGAAAACTCATGACTTCACAAAAGCTATGTATGTCTCATTCATTTCTATATACAACAATATGGTGTCATTTAGGAGACATACCCAATTCTTAAGATCAACACCTAATCTTAAGACATATAAGCGAGAATGAACTCAAAACCATGTGCACAAAAATAATATCATAATGAGTTAAAATAGTCTCGCATTTAAAACATAATTATGATTAAACACATGATCCCAAAACAACAACAATAAAAAAAAAACAGAAGCAATATATCTTATTCATCCTAATACATTAAAAGACTCAATTACACCCATGTGCTCAACATGCCTTTTAAAAGTAATAGGTCTCAAGCCCTTGGTCAATGGATCTGCCAACATAGAGTCAGTGTCAATATGCTCTATTAAAATGGTACCATTCTTGACCAAGTCTCTCACAGTAAGATACTTTAGCTCCATATGTTTGGACCCACTAGAGGATTTATTATTCTTTGAAAAGAAGACAGCAGCAGCATTATCACAATAAATTTTCAATGGTCTAGAGATCGAATCAACAATAGAAAGGCCTGATATAAAATTCCTTAACCACACAGCATGTGTAGCAGCTCCATAACAAGCAACAAACTCAACTTGCATGGTCGACGATGTAGTCAGCGTCTGCTTGACGCTTTTCCATGAAATAGCCCCACCGGCCATCATAAAAACCTAACCAGAAGTTGACTTAAGATCATCAGAACAACCAGCAAAATCATAATCTGAGTATCCAATAACGTCAAGATGATCGACCTTTCTATATACAAGCATGAGATCTCTAGTCCTCCGAAGATATCTTAAGACCTTCTTCACAGCCACCCAATGTTCCTGTCCTGGATTAGAAAGATAGCGTCCTAGGACTCCGACAACAAAGGCTATGTCGGGTCTAGTGCAAACTTGTGCATACATCAAGCTACCAACAGCACTAGAATATGGGATATTCTTCAATGATTCTTTCTCAAGTTCATTTCTAGGACATTGGGCAATGCTTAGTTTATCACCTTTCACAATAGGCACATCCCCTGGTCTACTATTTTGCATATTAAATCTAGCCAAAACCCAATCTATGTAATTTGCTTGATAAAGTCCCAATAACCCACGAGATCTATCCCTACGAATCTCAATCCTAAGAACAAATGATGCCTCACCAAGATCTTTCATGTCAAAATTATGACATAACACTTGTTTGGTCTCATGGAGTAAACCCAAATCACTGCTGCCTAGTAAGATATCGTCAACATAAAGCACAAGATATATGAATTTACTCCCACTGGTCTTAAAATATATGCAATGATCAACCTTATTTTCTTCAAAACCTAACGAAGTCACCACCTTATCAAATTTCAAGTACCATTGACGAGAAGCCTGTTTAAGGCCATAAATGGACTTTTTAAGTTTGCAGACAAGGTGTTTCTTTCCCTCTTGCATAAAACCCTCAGGCTAAGTCATGTAAACTTCTTCATCCAAATCACCATTTAAAAAAGCTGTCCGAACATCCATCTGATGAAGTTCCAAATCAAAGTGAGCTACCAAACTCATAACAATCCTAAAAGAATATTTAGAAGAAACGGGAGAGAAAGTGTCACTGTAGTCAATCCCAGCTCTCTGAGTATAACCCTTAGCCACAAGTCTTGCTTTAAACCTCTCAATCTTTCCTTTGGAGTCCTTTTTTGTCTTAAACACCCATTTGCAACCTATAGCTTTACAACCATGAGGTAAATCAACTAACTCCCACACATTATTCCCATTCATCGAGTTAATCTCATCTCTTATAGCATCCAACCACAAGTCAGATTGAGGACAAGAGATAGCATCAGTGTACGTAACAGGATCCACCATATGACTAATATCATAATCATTCTCAGTAAGGTAAACATAATAGTCATCGGGAATAGCCTGGCGTCTCTCTCTAGTGGAACGTCTAGGAGGGATAACAGGACTGGGATTTTGAAATGGATGAGTGTCCGCAACATCTCCATTATCAGCAACAGGTGTTTCCCTTTCTCCATGGGAAGCATCATCATTATGCGTGGGTAAAGGAAGTAGGATTGACTCTGTCTGATCATTTGCAACAATTGGAAGAGGACACTCAACCTTATCAGGCACATCATCCTCTAAGAACTTTGCCGTTTGGGATTCAACCACCTTGGTTCCACGTGAAGGACAAAAGAATCTGTACCCTTTAGAATGATCTGGATACCCAATGAAATAACCGCGGGTGGTTCTTGGGTCAGTCTTTTTCTCAAAGGGTTATAAACTCTAACCTCAGCCGAACATCCCCAAACACGAAAATGGTTTAAGCTAGGTTTTCTATCAACCCACAATTCAAAAGGTGTTTTAGGAACAGATTTAGTAGGAATACAATTAAGGATATACATGGCAGTTCTAATGGCCTCTCCCCAAAGATAGTTAGGTAACTGACATCGACTCATCATGCTCCTCATCATCTCAACTAGGGTGCGATTTCGCCTTTCGGCCACACCATTTTGCTCAGGACTACCAGGCATGGTATATTGGGCAATAATTCCGGATTCTTGTAAGTATTTGGCAAATGGACCCATATGTTGTCCAGTCTCACTATATTTTCCATAATACTCACCTCCTCGGTCAGACCTCACAATCTTGATGACTTTTCCCAATTGTTTTTCAACTTCAGTTTTAAAAATCTTAAATTTTTCAAGAGAATCAGATTTTTCTTTAATTAAATAAATATAACCATATCGAGAAAAGTCATCAATAAATGTGATAAAATATTTATTACCACATAATGTGGGTATATAAGGGCCAGAGATATCCGTATGGATTATCTCTAAGAGGTTACAACTACAAGTGGATCCCTTTTTCTTAGTCTTGGTTAGTTTGCCCCTAATACAGTCAACACAAGTTCCCATATCTCCAAAATCGAGAGAAGGAAGAATTCCTAGCTTTACTAGCCTTTCGACCCTTTCATTAGAAATATGACCAAGGCGTCTATGCCACAACATTGAAGAATTATCAACAATTAAGAGCCTTTTAGATGCAGCATTTTCGACATTAAAAGAAGAATAAATTTGTCCAGAAGCCAAGCTCAATTTATATAGACCATTAGATAAAGTACCACAACCAACAACTTTGGAGTCTAAAATTAATTTAACATTTCTATTGCAAAAGGAAATTTCATAACCCAAACTATCCAAAGCAGAAATAGAAATTAAATTCCGAGTAAAAATCGGTACATAAAAAACATTCTTCAAAACAAGTTTGAAACTAGAATTTAAATTTAAAACTATTTTTCCTATATATTCAACTACTGCTAAGGCTTCAATTGCAACTCCAATTTTAGACTCTTCTCTACTTGGCTTCCTTTTGTCCATGAACCCCTGCAATGAAATTGCAACATGGACATTTGCCCCACTGTAAGCCACCAAGAATTAATAGGAACATTTACTAGATTTGACTCAAAACAAACTAGGGCCAAGGATTTACCTTCTTGTTTCTTCTTCTCTAACCAAGTTTGGAAATCAGCACACTCAAACCTCTTATGGCCTGGTTTCTTACAAAAGTAACATTTCATTACTTTCTTAGATCCATTTTTCTTAACCCCTAGATTATGGGTCTGACTGTTACCATGCCTGTTGGAATTTTGAGCCTTCTTTTGATTTTGATGATGGGGCCTTTTAGAGTTGGATATACTCTGACTTTTACTAGGTTAAGGGTTATAATTGGAAACAAGAAAAGCTGATTGTCCACTCTCCCTCTTAATTTTCTCTTCCTCAGAAACACATTTAGAAATAAGGTCAAGAATACTCCAAGACTAATTTTGGGTATTATAGGCTGTTTTGATCTGGCTAAACTCAATGGGTAAAGAATTTAGAGCAGTGTGAATAATATAGCTATCAGGGAGGGAAATTTCAAGGTCTTTGAGTTTGGATTGGATATGAACCATTCTCAAGATGTACTCCCTAACCCCACCAGAGTTATTATACCTCATACCCGCTAAGTCACTCATTAGGTTTCCAGCCTCAAACTTATCAGATACTTGATACCTTTGTCCTACTGCATCAAAAAACTCCTTGGCATTGTCAGTATCAGGAAGTGCACTAGCCAAATGTTCCCCAATTGTCTTTTTCATGGCTAACAAGCTAAGGCGGTTTGAGTTCTCCCATTGAGCGTAAGTTTTTTTCTCAGCATCGGAAGCGTTATCCACAGGTTGAGGAGGCTTATCCTCCCTAAGAGCCATGTCTATATCAGCTAATCCCAGAGAAAATTCAATGTCACGTTTCCACTTCTTATAGTTCCCACCATTCAACACTTCAATAGTCGCGCTACCACTATTCAAATTCACAACAACTGTCCAAAACAACAAGAATGCATCAAATTATCATCGATAGGCAATTAATCGGAACAAGCTTAAGCAATATAGCTTTATTCCTCCAAGAGTCCTACATGTCATGACAACTCCCCTTTGGGCAGAGCAATCATGCATGCTAGGTCCCTCCGTGCAAGAACGGTATAGGATTACCTTGGCCTTCAAAAATTACCTCCTTTGGGAGATGAATTTCCTAGACCATTGTAACCTAACAATATATTTTGCACCAATAAATCAAATTATTACACATATCTTACCCCCTTTGGGCAGGTGAGAATGCATGATAATTTCATCAACTCGAACTATGCATGTGAAATCTTACAAGTCTCAATAAATAAAACACTTTGGTGTAACTATTTATCTCAACTCATAAAATTAACACATGACCGAGTTTAAAACAAATTGCCTAACTTGCATACGAACACTATGTATGCAAAAGTCCCTCAAAAATAAGTACGAAAACGATATGTACTTTCAAGTGTCACAAATAGAATTCCATGCATTCAAGTTGTCACTAAATATAATGTACTTAACTATGAGATAACAAAAAAGTCTAACAAATTAGGTGACTTAATATCACAGCAAGTAACAAAAGCTACATACTATATTTACAAGTGATAAAGGTGAATCAAATTATAGACTAATGTACACAAAAATAGGAAGTGTCATGCACTAAAACAAAATAAATTATACATCATAATTCAACAATTGAAACCTTCACATCAAACACATAAATCTTGATATACATATATATTGAATCACATACACACGCATATATATATACATATATATATATATGTATATATATATATATTTTAAAGGAACTCACCAAGCACATGTACACACAGAATCTTATTTATGCAATTATGTAATCAATCATGAGATTACCTATATATATACATGAATAGATATATACGTGTTTAATAATAATAAACCAAGTGTTCTTTCGTTTCCTCAACAGACAAACAAGTATTCTGTTTCCCAAAACAATCATAACCTTTTATAATCCTAAAAACACTATCTTTATTGTGAGATTGCAATCTCAAGATTATAAATAAAATATTAACGTCTATATTACAACACACCTATCATGGTTTTTGTAATTAATATTATATTATAGATAAACAAGAGTTAGGTTCTCGAAAAATATTTGGGATGATAAGTCTTCGATCACTTTCAAGTCTCCTCCAATACAAAAGTCCAAAAAATTTTAGTGAAGAGGTTGACTAAAATTTTGGTGATATACTATTATTGAATAGGTTGACTCACCACCGGAATAAAAGAGTTTTAGAGTTTCACAAATTGACAATAGCAGAATCCAGAACTATATTATCTAGCCGAATACAATTTGTTATTTTAATAGTTTGTCCAATTCAATTTATGTATATCACCGCGGAACAAAAAACACGAGATTTGTCATGATAAAACAAATCTTAATTCCAGACGTTATAATATGCAATTGGAAATTAGAATCGTGCGACAATTCAATCTACTTATAATACTTGAGATAATCGAATAAAGCCATATAACATGTATGATAAGAATTAGGGTTCTAAATCCATGAGCGTCCTGCTCTGATACCAATTGTAAGAATAATCTAATTGCAGGATCGATACTCTATGAATTTTAGAACACCAAAATAAATATATATATACAAGAAATTTATTGTACCTGATTCAGCCATTGAGTCGTATGGAATATTACTTGGCTAGATCTTCCTCTCCTTCTCTACAACCAATTTGACAGCCTTTAATGGGAAAAGCAATTATCAAGACGTAGAGTGGAAAGGGGACCTAGCCGCATATAAATAGAACCCTAAAGAGTCCTCCCATCACGGGCTTTCTAGGGTGGGCCTACACCAGCTGTCAAAACCATGTCTACTAATTAAAAAGCCTTAACAATAATGGGTCAATAAAGCCTTATAAGTCAAGTCCTATTAGCCGTATTTATTTAGCCCGTTTTATTTGATTAAAAATAAAATGTCAATTAATAGAAGTCCAAATTCTAACATCCTCAACATTTTGTGCAATGCCATTTTGGCAAATGGGAAGTTCTTGAAATGGTGGCAAATGGGTTTTGATATATGAAATTAGGGTTTGATATGTACAAGTATCATGAAACTAAGGTTTGATATGCATATGTATATATGAAATTAGAGTTTTATTTTTTATGAAATTAGGGTTTCATACATATACATATACATATATGTGAAATTAGAATTTGTGTTAGAGGGGGGGAAAGGCTGCAGCTGGGCTAAAATATTGGTGGGGCGCGGTGGTTGGGGAGAGTGGTGGTGGGGATAGGAAGAAGGTGATTTTTCACTTTTTTTTGTGTAGAGTTTTTATTTTTATTTTTTTGAAGATTTCAAGTAATATGGGGTTAAAATGCAATTAATTTGTGATTTTTTTCCCCACCTTAACGGCCACACGTAAGGCACGTGAGTTTGCCATTATTGATTTGACGGAAAGGATATAAATTGAGAAAATTGATAATTTATGGGACATAATGTGGAAAATTCATAATTGATCGAAACAAAATTCAAAAAAATACTATTTTATAGGACAAACTTGGCATTTTTCCCTTAACCACAGTTAGTGTTCATTTGTTGGTCCAATATGCAATGTCAAGGATGAATATTAGTTATTATGTTGTTTGAAAATACAGAATAGCCTCAATGGTGTTTCAAGTATCCATATCTACGTACCATTTGTAATTGGTAAAAGTATCCGATGATATGTGGAATTCATTTACCAAATAACCTCATCTAATACAGAATTTTTACTTGAAAATAAGTATTCATGCTTGTTCGTTAATAATCTCGATTGAAATGGAAAAAAAGGACAAAAGATGCTGCTAGTTTCACATATGCCGCGAGATGCTTACACATCGAAAATATAAAAATTTAACACATAATTATTATGTATAAATGCATGTCGTTGATATTGCGACGCGGATCTTATGCAAACAACAAACATATTTATTAAAGTTTAAACGAAATTATATCTTATAAACTTTCTGTTTGATGTAGGGAACTTTCGTATTCAAATACGAATTATACTTGGAGTCCCGACTTGATCGCATTCACGAACCTGAACATATACAAACAAATAGGAGCCCAAGCGTTCTCCTTTTAAAGATAGTTTACAAGAATGAATCTCCTCATGTTCTTGATTTTATGTTGGAATCGAATTAAAAACCATATAGGTGTATATGAAACTATATGTATTAATTCTAACTTTTAGAATAATTTCTAAACTTCTTTAGGAATAAATTGAGAACATGGATTTATTTTCTAATTGTATTTTAATCATATGATCATTAATTGATCAAGAACTAAGAACTTATTAATGAATTAAGAAAGGAAAAAATAAACATATCGTGTGCTATACTATGCATGAAAATTGAGAAAACTATTTTCTCTTATTTAATCATTGCAACACCTCCTTTTTTTTTTTCTTCTTTTCGTAGCTAGATTGCAATGCCCACTTTTCTAACCGTCCAAAAACATTTATATATATATATATATATATATATATATATACACGTGTAACATCCTTCTACGGTATCCATATAATATATAATATATCTTTATATATTTATTTATTTATAGATATGATATGTATATATCCATATATATATATATATATCTCATAAATATATACATATAGGTATTTATGATATATATATATATCAAGAATTCTTCTCATCCATTTCAACCATTTTGAAAATAGACCCCCACTTGATTTGTAATTTGATAATGATAAGAATTTATATTCTTATGTTAATTATAAATCAATTAATTAAATCTCTATTCAATTGATTTTTTCATCAATTTCAATAAATTGATTTTATCCACCAAATCAATTAATAAGATTGGGACTTAAGGTCCAATTAAATTAACTCTTTAACTTTATTCAACTAAATTAACTATCTAATTCAATTGAGCCCATCAATTAATTTAATATATTCTATTGACCATTTTAGACTTAATTGATTAATGGATTGGGCCGTCAAACCCAATTAAATTAACTCTTTAATTTAATTTGATTGAATCAACTTATTAATTCAATTAAATTAATTAATTAATTAATTAACTTAATCAATCGAATATATTCTATCTCAATCGATTAAATCAATACTTTAATTTAATCCAATTAAACGCTTCATATAGGTCTAGCAGTTTATCCATACATTTGTATGTGACCCTTAGGTTTGCCAATCGATTAGAAATGGGCTCGCAATTCATTGCAATATTTTAAATGACAAATTCATCAATCGATTAATTAAATTCATTTAATTAATTACTTTTGAATTAGAACTCTTTCTAATCCAATAATACTCATCTATCGTGGTCGATGTCCAACAGCAAGCCTACGACGCCTAGTCAACAGGTGCAGTGTAATACGTTAACTTGTCTGCTTATGATTACCATGCAAATATATTTCTTCCATTATCTAATCTCCTGATTGAGGTTTAGGATATGGGATTTATCAAAAATCCTTTTAACATCAATTCTATGGTTCTTATATACAATTAGCTTTTTTGACAATTGATTTAGAAAACTCATTTTTAATTGTTGTCTCTACCATGGCCATAGATTTCCGTAAATTAGTTAAAATAGAACATATAGGAGATTCACTCACTCTACACGATCAGTAAGTGGATTCTTTATCGACTCTCACAAACCTTCATACATGGAAGATTTATACCCAACATAGGCGCCTTACAATCCGTCATGGGGTCGATACCTATATTAAAGTATAAATCCACATATACAAGACTACTATAGAGCCTCAAGTCCAAGGACTAATTAATGCACACCATAAGTTGAGAAACAATTATAATTCGATGTGCAACTAATGCTCCCATTTAGGTGTTTTTCGGTGGAGTCCTCAGTGAACTTATTCTCTAATGAGCACCTACTTATGCATACGAATGTCTGTACATTCGATATCTATGAAAAAAGACATCCTCCCATTTGAAAGATGTCATAAGCACAAGTCTTAATTCAAGTCATGTTAATACCCATGGTATTTGTTAGACTCTTCGACTTGGAGTGATTTAAATCATGCCTTACAGACTTGTTTCAAAATTTTCATCTCTATGTGAGGCCAACTCACATAGCCTTATGTGATCTAGGAGCTTCAACCCTATTTGTATAAAATACACTTGAGTATAAGCTACAAATTATGATGAAGGTGGCCAAAAATGTATAAACTTTCGATTCTATCATTAATCAAAAAGATTGTTTGTTACGAAGATTATTTAAAAGCATCACCAATTTCATTGGCTTGTCGGGCACTACTGTAACAGATGACATTAACTATCTGGTTTAAAGTAATGGAGATTAGATAGTGGAAACTTATGAAGAAAAATGCTAAAATCCTATGAGATCAATTAAAGAGAGAACATGACAATGTCCTTTGAAATGAAGGCTAACTTGAAAAAGGAACCATACAATACCCTCAAGAGTTTTGAGTACATTTATATTATAGATAAAAACTTAGTAGAATAAACGTTATACTTTGAAAATTGGTACAATTTCATTTCTTTGATATTGTATTTAGTTATTTGTGCTCGTGGTCGGTTTACTTTTATATTTATTGCATTCTAATATTTTAAGTTTTGAACTCACATTTAAATTCGACGCAAATTTTTGTGAGCTTTTATGATTTTTTTTTCATTATCCCTTTTCTCAAAATAAAACACTAATAATAGCATAACATTATTAGGGGATATTTGCAAATGCTTTTGTTTCTAGAAAATTAGAAGTTGCAAAGAAAATTAAATAGTAAAAATAGATAGTGTTTGAAAAAGAATAGTGAAAAATAATAGTTTAATTTTGGAAAAATAACTAAAAATTGGAAAGTAAACAAACCAACTTGAAAGTTACTTCCATCTCTAACTTATTTGAATTTTTTTCTTTTAATAGGAGTAGGAAAAAAAAACACTCACCATCTGTCCTTTTTTTATTATTAAAAACACTTTCTTTTTAGAATACAAGTACAGATTCGTCAGAAAGTGATTGGAATTAAATCTGTAAATGACGGTAGCTAGCATGATTATCAATGTTACATTATTTCTACATTTTTATTATTAACAAAACCTTATCATAAATGATAGTTTTTCATGGCCAAAAATGTCACGCAGAAGAGTTGACTTTGAATGATTTGGGTATCAAAGGATTTTAAACCTTTGACAATAGCTTGGTGCATGATGACCCCACTTTCTCTTTTTAGTGCATTATCCAAAAATAGGGTTGACTTATAATTCTTGCCGACGTACCTGATAGAAACGTAATAGAAAAAAAGGGCAGACCTATGCCTGACTTGATATTGAATCATGCATGCCAACAACAGGGATTCTAGCCATTCTTGTGAGATGTTTCAGTCAAGGATGCGAAACGTAAGTAAGCAATCCACTCTTAAGTATATTCATTTCACAGTCACAACTACATTGTATGCTTGTCCCTCATTAAATCAGCAGTCCAAACTGTTAAACCCTCCAATTTCTCCTTGCTGATGATTGTTGTCGACATTTTATTTATCATTAATTCCCAGTTCTAGACAAGTAGAGAAAAATTTTATGTAGGAAACAGACCTTTTATGTTCTGTTGCTGCATTCATCTTGTTATTTCACTGCCTAATCATGGCATCTTGCATGATTACTCACAGCATCAAAACAGACCAATCTGCCATTGTTGCCCTGAAATCATACCTCGATCAAAATATGATCTCAAGAAACTGGACCAGTGCCACTTCTGTTTGCAGCTAGATTGGGGTAATTTGCAGCTCGAGGCATGAAAGGGTGACAACTCTGAATGTATCTTATATGGATCTTGAAGGCAGAATTCCCCCCTGAATTGGGGAATCTATCGTTTCTTTTGTCGCTCGACATGAGGAACAACAGCTTCCAAGGCAGTTTGCCAGAGAAACTTGCTAATTTGCACAGATAGAGATTGCTTGATTTGAGAAGCAACAATCTTGGCGGCCCTATTCCATCAATTTTCAGCTCATTGCCCAATCTTCATTCCTGCACTTATCAAGCAACAAATTTTCAGGCCCCATCCCAACTTCCATTGGCAATCTTTCCAAGTTAGAGGAGTTGACCTTGAGCCATAATTCTGTCGAAGGAAAAATTCCTCAGGAAATTGGCAAACTTCGCCATCTGACTATACCATGGTTCGCCATCACACCACGAAATCGGTTGGAACGGCAAGTTGCTGTTCCATCGCAACAAAGTGGAACCGCCGCGGGTATGTGTCGGAGACGATGCGGCGATTTATCGGGCAAATCGGCATTCCACTCCGATTTCTCAGACCGGAACGTCGACTCGGACCGAAACGGAGGAGGATATCAGCGATCTACAGAAGAATCAGAGAGCCACGCTGGCGTTGTTGTGCTCGGTCGAAGGAGACAGTGGCTACGAGGCCCCGCCACCACCGAGCACGGAAGCTGCACCCCAGTGGCGGATCTTGATTAAAATTATTGAGGGGGCCAAATTAATTAGAATGTATTCAAAAAGCTTTATATTAAATGAGTGCGTGAGATAGTCACAAAGAATTTGAAATATTCGATGATACTTTTTTTCAATTTATTTTCATTAGAATGGTTGATCAACGTTTGTTTTAGAGATTCTCTTTTGTTATCTTAATCATCTACCAAACATATGGCGTGTATTAATAGGTAGAGGAGAAAATATTAAAACAATTATATATCAGAAGATATGAACTATTGTAGTTATGAGTAGTTGACAATTAGATTTTAAAATTGTGAATGGATTCTTAATTGTAATGGACAAAATAGATCAAAATTTTATTCTTTTTTTATATATATGTTGGGTGATGAATAATGGATCAATGGATATCAAATTGTGATGGTTTTCTTTTCTAATCATAATTGGTCTTTAATGATACATATACGATAATACATATATGATAATTAATATAGTAATTATGTAATTTTCAACCTTGGGGGGGCCATGGCTCCCCCTTGTCACCATTAAGATCCGCCAATGGCTGCACCCCTGCTGAATTTGAGTATTCACTTTTCAAATCTGACTTGAGATTTTATTGAAAAAAAAAAAGCTAAAGAAGACGATGGAAGAAATCTAGGTGCGTTCTACAATCTCCAGAGAGAGAGAGAGAGAGAGAGATGAGTAGAGAGAGAATTTATGCACACAATGTTTGATTCAAATGGGCTAAATTACTTGATTGATATGGGCTATATTTATTATTTTGAGGCTTTGGCCCTTTTTTTAAGCTTATATGACACATTTGTAACCCCCCCCCCCCCAACACACACACATATCTAAGTTGCAGCCCATAGATATATAATATATATATATATATATTGCAGCACATATATATATTATAATCTCATTTATATTATTATTAATTACATTGCAGCCATAATATATACTGTAGTTCTTATTCAATATTATATATTTATATAAAATTGTAGGAAATGATGGTGGCGGTTCATAGGTGTGAAACGAGGAGTATCTCGTGAGCTTTAGTGTAAAAGAGGGAAAGAATATGGTGGCTAAACTGTGGTGTATTATTTAGAATGCAGAAGTAATTATAGTTTCTCATAATTTGAATAATTTTTTAAAATTTTATTTATAAATTTCCGTTCGATCGCGATCGTTCTCAGCGTGGCATCGAATACTGGAATGGTAGTCTCTAGTTCTGTTCCCCACGACCGTTCCGGCAAACCATGGAATATACTCTCTTTGCAATACAATCAACTT